>CAEGAF010079024.1:0-31069 GCA_903067075.1 Micropoecilia bifurca
ACCGGGAGGAGGCCCCGAGGAAGACCCAGGACACGCTGGAGGGACTATGTCTCTCGGCTGGCCTAGGAACGCCTTGGGGTTCCCCCCGGAGGAGCTGGAAGAAGTGGCTGGGGAGGGAAGTCTGGGCCTCCCTTCTCAAGCTGCTGCCCCCGCGACCCGACTCCGGATAAGCGGAAGAAAATGGATGGATGGATTTTTCTGTTTACGCAAAAGTATTGATTCATATACAGTACATAGTTTGCTAACGTACGTTTATTTGTTTGAATATCATGGTATGTAAGACTATTTATTATCTTAACCAAACATTAAAACTGCCAGGAAAATCTGTAGGCCATTTGAGTTAACAATATTTAGCTGTGGAGGTCATTTTCTTTAAGTTTTTGGCTGTAGACTGCAAAATGGGGGAGTAGCTGTGCTGGGCCGTTTGCTTGATCTATGCCACAGGTGTCAAACTCCAGTCCTGGAGGGCCTTTGTCCTGCAACATTTAGATGTGCCGCTGCTGCACCACACATGAATAGAATAATTAGGCGATTATCAGGACTCTGGAGAATGTATCTACACAATGAGGAGGCAATTGAGCCATTTGATTCTGGTGTTTTGTACCTGTGGCGGTACACACACAGGTGAGTCTGATTAGTTTTGTTTACACTTCTTATTAAAATATTTATTTATTATCCTAATGTTTCTGCTATATTTCCTGTTTTCCTTCCAGGCTGGAAGTCTTCCTCCTTCATGTTCGCGAAATCAAGAGCAGCGCCAAAGACACTTCACCATCAGTGATCACAAGACCATCCATAGCCGCTTTCAATGAACATTCAAAGCTTCACCTTCACTGCAAAGTATCATGAATGTATGACCTTTGTTGTATATTGCTATCAGTGCTGTTTGATGTTTTGAAATAAAAGTAGATTATGTTCTGCAAATGGTGCTGGTGTTTTTGTAGATTCAAGTGGATTCTAATGTCTTAAAATAAATTTGGGAATTCTTGATGGCCAGTAGTTTCTGAAAAAAAAGAAGATTTTAAT
This sequence comes from Micropoecilia bifurca, assembly GCA_903067075.1. Lineage (NCBI taxonomy): Eukaryota > Metazoa > Chordata > Actinopteri > Cyprinodontiformes > Poeciliidae > Micropoecilia > Micropoecilia bifurca. Next base: position 1,027 of record CAEGAF010079024.1, read on the forward strand.
TGCTCTAATGGTTTTTACTTGGTAGTAAATTGACAAAAAAAACTGGGTAATGAGAGAGACTGGGAAGCGAACCCACGACAGCCACATAGAAAACTAGAGCCTCCATATGTGTGTTGTGCTTAATCCCTGTGCCACCACAGCACACCCTGCCATCAGTATTTCAAAACTCAGATTTCTATGTCAATATGTACTTTACACTCTTCTGTGTTAGATTAACACTTTCATAGTGTTAACTATTGACAAAATACACTAGTGTTGAGTAAGGCAACACTGATGTGTTTAATTTCAACTACTATGAGTGTTGATTCAACTATATCAAAAATAACACTTTCAAAAGTGGAATTTCTACACCATCCAGAGTGGACCAATATAGACACTTTCAAAGTGTTGAATTTAACTGTAGGAGTTGATGGAACACTTCCAAATTTAAGTCGCACCGGACTGTAAGCCACACCCCCAATTTAAAAAAAAGAAAAAACAGTAAACATGTATAAGCCACACCGGACTATAAGCCACAGATATCTCTGCCGCTCCAGGTTTTCCACAACGATGCAGCAGCAGCAGAGGGGGGTAGACACCCAAAATTTGAGTCATAAGAGATACATAATGTGGGGTAATAATAGATAAATAATATGGGGTAATAAATGAATATCACATTTATTATGATTGAAAAAGAAAACGTTGCCAAGTTTAGATTTAACTGATTTAACTGACTATGAGGGCGCATGAGTTTGAAGAGAAAATCTCCTTACTGCTACTAGCATGTGCTACATGAAAATGGGTGCTTTCTTCTTCTTCTTCTTCTTCTTCTTCTTCTTCTTCTGCTTCTTTAGATTTCAACGGCAGCTTGCATCCATTATTGTTGCACTACTGCCATCTATTGGATCCTAATATCTATACATCAAATTCTCATAATCATCCCAGTATTATTTAAAAAACGAAAAATCTTCTTTTTCCCCCTCAATGTTATTTAACTGATCAACAACATTCTCAAATTTCAATTCCCTATTAAAACCTAATTCCGTTTTAATGGGCAATTTCTTCTTTCATTTTCAATTTTGACTTCCAATGATTCACTTCCTGCTAAAGAGCCCCCTGCTGGTTGAAGAGAAATCCACATATAAGCTGCACCGGACAATAAGCCGCATGGTTCGAAGCTTAAGAAAAAAGTAGTGGTTTACAGTCCGGAAAATACGGTAATTGAAATGTATCCATTGGCATTTGTTAAAACACATTTAACACTCGTTTTTGTCCATGTTATTTGTGCGTAATGTTTAACTGGTTTTATATGTTGCTGCCTGTTATTGGTAATGATGGGCAGCAGCTCAAGCTCAATGGTGGCCACCTGCTTAAATCAAACTTAAATAAATAAATGAAAAATATATCTCTATATAGAACACAACAACTTTAATGTAATGGAAGTCTGCATCAAATCCTGCCTTTTCTTCCCAATGTTGTGTCTGGAACTTGTAGTCCGCTTCATTGCTGGTATTCAAGCACATGCTTCATTTCAAGGTGGTAAAACAATTTGCTTGAATTTCCTCACTTTCCTGCACTTTGCAGATTACATTTTTCTTCTCTTGGTCTGCCTGTTTAACCCTCCTATGGTCACATGGGCTCTGTGTGACCCCACAGTCTGGCGGGGTCACACAGAGCCCATGTGCTCCTTAATGACGTTTTCTTTTAGTAGTTTTGGAAAAACTGTTGGACCAAAACCACACCCGAACAGTGAGATTTGCAGTGTTCCTCCAGGTCCTGATCATTTACATTTTGCACCTGCCTTTTTAACGAGCTCTTCCTTTGCGCTCTCAGCCACTCTGCTTCCCACTGCTCTGTTTTGATGATGGCCAGTTACATCATCAAGAAGCATTGCCGCAGTTAGCCACTGGACTACAGATCTCTACCATAGGTTAAAACCAATGACAACGTCTCTCTGCTCGTCTCTATCCATGTGGCCAGACAGAGACTTAAACAGGAACAGCAAAAGCAAAGGATGTGAATTAGCAGATATTGCCAAAAACTCATGGTGTCACTCAGGACATGGTACGAATTCTGTCCCTAAATATTGATCTGTTTGCATGTCATGAAGTCATACTTCGTCAGATTTTCTATAAGACTGACTTATGGAAATCCCTCCTGTCCAGAGAATCAGCATTAATGACTGAATTACTTCAGTTATGGCAAATTCAACTTCCAAACAGAATTTCAAGATTTCTGTTTGGAATAAAGTATTTTTGAAATTTAATTTGTTCTCATTCTAATAAATTATCCAATCAAATTGATCAAAAATAAATGTTTTTCTGCTATGATACATCATAACAGTATTGCTATGGGTCAACTTGACCTAATGGCCCGTCATTGTTCAAGTTGCTTCTGTGTTTCAGTCTTGTAGTCTAATTAAGCCTTGCCATTAAAACCATGGTTGTATTGTGCATGTCAGTACTTTTTAAGGATTCCTAGCTGACCACAGCACACAATCAGATCTGCTTTGAGCTGAATAACAGTGTATCCTAACATTCCATTTCCCAGTTCTCTAACTGTCAGTCAGGAATTCAGCTCAAGTTTGAGCGCTAGCCTTGCTGAACATTTGGACTCCCTCTCCCTCTCTGGGGGACCGTCTGAGACACACCCAAATGCTCTCCGAGTCCAAATTCCTAAGGCGCACCAGCAGGAAACAGCAAGCTAAAGCGGCAAGACAGAGCTTGGAGATTTTAAAGGTAATGTTTGTGGGAATTCCTACTCTAAGAAAAAAAAATCACCTTAATTTATTCCAATTTGCTCCTGTAAGTAATTAGCCATCATATAAATGTATCCCTTTCTGTTGGTATATTTTATCTTACACAACACAGACGAGAGTGAACAGGATTAAGAATCCAACATAGCTGAAGCCCCTCCATAGTTAAACACACCTGGATGTAACAATTTGACTGAAACAGGTTTTTGGGCAGGCAGAGACAGACATGTTGCTCAGTGAGTTTTTGCAAGCAAGATCGAGAACCAACCCCAAACTCCAATCCACTGAATCTTCTCCGACGATTCTCTGATTCACTGAACAGACAAGCCAGTGCAACACTCCACACTGCTACGCTTTGCGTCAGATATCTTTTCTGCAGCCTCTCTGTCACATTAAAAATTCTGACTTGCCCTAGTTTGTGTGAACTGGGAAAAAGAAGCGCTGCTCAGCAGAGCAGACCAGGCATGTGTACTGACAGCACATGCACAGCTGTTTCAGCTGTTTGGAATCAACAGATGCATGTGCAGAATAAACATAATGAATGCCAGAGAAGTATGTGTAGTCGCAAGGCGCCTGCAGGCCAATCCATGGGTCCTGTGATTCTTTATCAGCAGAGAGAAGGAACACAGACAAAGGCGCAAAGATTTCATTTAGGGGTCCTGTTTACCCACAGAGATAAAGCAAAGTGCTAACACAGTCCTGCTGGTGAGCGCCACTCCCCAGTGCACAGTAGCTGACGGCGAAGTAGCTAAAAAAAAAAAATCACTTTGAAATAAATATGTTTGAGAATGTGAGCTGGAAGCAAATGAACTCCACCAATTCAACCTGAATCCCCCATCCTGTGTAAATAAGCCATCACTGGCTGTCACAAACCTTCTCCCCCAGCCAGGACAAAGGACGGCTGCTGCGTGGGCCGCCGCTCACTGTAATTGCAGTCTTTCAGACGGGAAATGGCAAATTACTCCTCTCATCATTAGCAACGAGCTAAGACAGAAAACAGACACCCAAGCCTGCAAACATAATTATGATGACATGCTAGGAGGCAGAGGAGCTGCTAGAGAACACATCTGGAGCTTTCATGAGACCACAACACACCGACTCAACAAGTCTGGATCAGGGCTCTGGACTATGTTGGTCCCCCGGCCTCCCACATCCCCCAACATGTGGCTTCTTAAAGCGTTCTTTTTTTAACCTTAGCAACAGCCTGGCAGACTCACTTGTGCAGGCCACAGATGGCGGGTCAGAAAGCGCTCGGTAGTAGCCGTCTTCACAGTCGCAGCGCCACGAGCCCTCACGGTCATTGAAGCTGTGCGCCGGACAGCGAGAGCACTGGAGGTCCTGAGAGGAAGACTTGTAGAAACCACGGCCACACGCTGGGGACAGACAACGAAGAGGACATTACACAGGCTGCTTTGCTTTTCAATAGGAACTATATGACTTAAGCAACGTCTGTTTGGTTTTATTTGTAGATTAGTAGCAAAACCTTAGAGTGTTTAATCATCACACAGGTGAAGAAATGCAAGTTCACACACAGGGAGCTGGAAGCTGTGAGATTTTACTTTTAGAAACATCTAATCCAGATAACTGTCACTTTACATAGTTTGAATTTGCTTAAAAATGTTTTAGATGAAGTCTAACCAGGGAACTGAGTTCATTTGGGAAAAAAAAGGTTGTTTTTTTTTCAGTTTCATTATTGAGCATTACTAAAAATACAACACTTTTCCTGTCAACTAACGCAACAGGTTAGCTATCCACTAGCAGCTATGAGTGAAGAAGACTCAGAATGATCAATATTCAGCAGCAGTGAGGTGTCTGAACGAGGACAAATATGTGACAAATATGTATGTATATATTTTCTATAACATCTGAGCAAGAGAGCAAGTTTTATAGCAAATAACAAGAAGGCTAGAAAGTGTACTACAAACTTGTCTTTTTAAAGTTTGAAAATCTGCTCAAGTCATGGATCATGCTGGATTTGAAAATAGTTACAACTTCTCAGATCTCACAGTTAAGGTTAGCATCTACATTCCCTAGGAAACACAAACAAACTGTGCAAATTGCTAATTTAAGATACTTAACAGTTTAAAATAAAATTCCTAATCATTTTGTCTCCTCTATAAATTATTAGTAAATGTCTGTTAGCGACAGCTTTCTCATTCACACAGTGTGACATCACCTGTCTGTGTACCAAATACTCGCAACAGAAAAGTTATAATTATATCCAATGTTGTTAACATAATTCTTATAGAAAAATCAACAATGTGTGTCAACAGTTCTTTAATAAAACATAATCAGTCTAGAGTTACAATAGAAGTTTGTATGTTTAGATCAACAGTCCTGAGGTTTGTGACCAGTGTTACTTCTCTAAAATGGAAGTCAAGACTACTTACGCAAAAGTCCAAAACCAATATTGAAACAAAAATCATTTCTAATTTAAAATTCAACAAATGCCTGGAATGTTGCCAGTACTTTTATCTGAAATAATCCAGCCAAGCCAGATTCAAACAGGATCCCATTAATGATGATCTCAGCAGTTCTTACAAATCACTAAATGTCTTGAGGTGATATTAGTTCTGTGCAAACAAAGTCCCAGCAATACACCAGGGTTCCCATCATGAAGCAGACAAGACAGAACAAACCTCTGCTTTCAAGTGTTGATGATCTAGACAGTCCTCTAAGGCAGGATGAGCCATAAAGTCAGCCATCCCAGATCTCACACTGATGGACAAGCCCAGGGATAAAGAGGAGCTGGGAGGGAATAAAACTGGAGGATTTCTGTTCTCATAAATGCTCAGGTCAGCAGAGGACTTTGACTTGTTTAGAACAGGCGCCATCAGTGAGATATAATAGATATTATACAAGCAGAGATTTGCATAAAGAACAATTAATGGTCAATCTTTGGCTTTTGAAGAAGCAACAGAAGGAGTCTTTCACCTATTATCACATAGTAGAAAGAGATTAGGCCTGGAATGACAACCATCACTCTGATTTGAGTTCTAGTTGAAAGTGTTTAAAATAGTTTCTGTGATAACGCTTGATTTAAAGGGCTGTGCTTAAGACTGACATGCTACTGTCACACATAAGATCTGTCATGAACATGAAGAAGTCAGATAAGTATATTTAGTGAATATTTATGACCTTTGTCATTAAATATTATTCTGTAAATAATGACGGTCTTAACACAATAACGTTCCTTGAGAAAGTCATAGCAGCTAATGCCTACTGGTGTGTGAGGAATAGTAAAAAAAAACTGCAACTTAGGCCACATGATTTCAATGTTCCAGCTGACAACAAAAGTTAGCTCAGGCTTCTTTGAAAAAAAAAAAAGGTAAGTAAATCGTTCTGATTCCAAAACAATCTTCAAGAAGTCTATACTTCAGTGAATAGATCTGCATAAAAACTATGAAATTACACTAAAATGTATTTTTCATGAGCTACTGGGGTAAAAGGGCTATGATTATCCTTCTTACTCCCCCTCGATTTCAGATCCCATTTTGTTCAGCTTATTTTCTTTTCCTTCAGCCAGCAGCCCTCCTGACAGCTCTGGCAGGAGAAGGACGGAGTTTTCCGCTTTACCACTTTCAGGGACGAAAAAGACTCCAAAGCTGAAGCTGAGGGGATCCTGTCTTTGGCGACATGAAAGCGCCGTCATTCTCCATTTATTGCTCTGCTGCAGCCTTGTGAAACAAGGTCTTTAACAAAAAAGAAGTAATGACATGATTTTTATCTTTAATCTTTCTTTACCTTTGTGAGCCAGTAATTGAAAACAGATCCAGGAGGTTGAAGAGCCTGAATGCTGACTGCACAAAACCTCTTCACAAAGCTCTCAAGTGCTTACTCATCATATTTAGTTTTTATTCATTGTTTTTTTTTTTGTTTTTTATCATTTGTAAAGTTCTGACAAGATATAACATTTAGTAAACAGCAACGTAAGCTGCATGTAGATGTAGTGTCTAATATGCAGTGTAAACAGAGCCACATAATGACACTGAAGGACTTTCTCCAGCTGGTTAAAATGGGCTGGATCCTACAGCTTTCAGCCTGACTGCCAGCCATTTTAACATTCTGATAAGGCGGTGAGCCTGTTTGCCTTTGGGTTTTTAAGAGCTCATCTGCTGGGTGGCCAGGCTGCCGAGGGGGAGAACCCAGCTGGGACTGGAGTTAAGTCCCACAGTGACAGCAGACAGGAGGATCTGCAGCCCACAGTAGTGAGTGGGAGGCTTTCGGAGAAGAGTTAAGTGCACTAAGCCTATAACTAGGTATAACTATGAGCTACAAGCTACCACTTGTAGTATGTTTGTCCTCCATTCTTTAAAAATGATGTAGACTCTTCAGGTGGGCGTTTTCTTTAAATACTTCCAGTGATTTAAAGACAGGACTTTATTTTATATAGATGCTTTGATTTTACTCAGAGGCACAAGCTAAAAGACAATTAATATGGGCCAAAAAAACATTTTTTAAAATCTTTCATTTCTGCATAATATGGTTACATTAGTGACCATATAATGCACATTAGCTCATTCCTTGCTTATGCTAATTTTTTCCCAATTTTGCTGTGATTGAATGTACAACATTAAACAATAAGTAACAGTGCATTGATTGCAGTTCTTATGCTGATCACAAATCGTTTAAAAATCTGGCCTGCCAATTCTGATTTTGGTCCATACCTGAGGGGACAGTGGCAGATTTCAGACAGCTGATCACTGATTAGCTGTGAGCATCAGCCGGTTGGAGAACCTCTGTAAACAAGGTGCTTGGACTTGGAAAGTGACTTCTCTGCAAGTTTTTTAAAAGTAATTATTTTCAATTCTTGTGAGCATAAACTAAACATTTTTTTAGGATTAGATAAAGCAAAATATAACAATCTGTTTTTCCTTACAATGGGCTCAACTTTATTCCACAACTCCAGTCCTGCTTGGGCATCTTTTACTAATCCAACCTGAAAGATTCAGCCTCGCATTGTGTAGGAACGTTTTACCACATTTTTTTAATAAAACCTTAGCTACTGTTGACTTTTCTGATGGTGTTTATGCCTAGACATCTGCTTAAACTGATGAGTTCAAACTCAAACCGTTTGGCAAATCTGTCCTTCTTTGCCTTCGCTCTTGCCATGTTTCCAGTTACATCACAAATAAATATTTATGACTCAAAACAGATATGATGGGAAATCTGGTTTTTAATTACTCACATTTGCCGTTTCTGCTTCTTTCCACTGACAGTATGTGTGTTTATTGGTGGACCCAGCTGAGTTTAGCAGCCGGAAATGTTTACAGAGCCAACAAGGCGTCAAATGAGGTCTCAAAAATCGAACGGCTGTATGACACGGGCAACTAAGTGTTTCTGCAGCTCTCACCACAACTGGCAGTGCATTGAGTGACACGTACAAACAGCCGTCCCAGCCCAGCATTCCAGTCTTTCGAGGAGTTCTCCTTTCCCTGACTCTCCACGCTGCAGGAACACTCTCAGTCAAAGCTAGTTGATAGAAATTGAGAGCTTTCTTTGTTGACTGTCCCTGCAGCAACACTTTCTACTTGAGAAACAACTGTAAAGCAATTACGTTGGCTCTGTTCACCCGGTAGCCTTCCCATCTGACTGACACCTTACGAGCAAACAATGACACAAACATGTTAAAACACTGCACAAGAGGCCTGACTCTAATACTTGCAATGACTATGACAGGAGGACTTACAGTCCATCATGTAATTACATGTATAAGGATGAAGTATTTCAGAAAGATTCGTCTTCTTGAGAAGATAAAAGGTGTCAGCAGGCTTGCACTTGTTGACAAGAGGTCAGTTATAAAAAGCTCAGCACCAAATCCAACAACGGGCTTATTTACGACACAGACAAACAAGTCAGTCCCTTGAGAAGCAGGCTGAGGTTTAGTAGACGAAGAAAAAAAATACTGCTACATTTGAGCCAGTTCCTCAGCAGGCTAAAGAGAAAGCAATCTGTAATTTCCCTTCCACTGGTTGAGCACTTTCATTAATTCATTCATTCATTCATTCATGTTAGGCAGACAAGCTGCAGTGGGCAATTTTACAAAGAGAGAAGACAAAGAGCCTGGGAAAGGACAGGTCCTCAGACTAGTGGGACACAGATGATAAGACACTCCTGTGGCTACAGTGTCTCTATCAGAGCCTGGAGGACCAAGTCTTTTTATCTTCCACTGACACATATGCACAAAAACGGGAAGAGGAGATTTCAGTATTTTCTGAAGACTGGATTCATTTCCTTTGTCCTTCGAACTGAGCATCTTAAAATTCCTGAATTGCATCCAATTTTTCTCAGTTTGGCAGTGTCATAACTCTCTGGGTGAAGGACAGCAAAGGAGGAGAAAGTGCAGAATCGACACCTTATTTACCAAGTCCAACTTGCCCCTCAATGTTCAGATTGAAAATAATGGTACTTTATTTGAAGGGGTGTGCATAACTCTATGATAAACTATAAATTCATAGTTTACAAAATCATGCAAAGTTAGCATTTCTAACGGACTTTAATGGAACTTTTAGAGCAATTTTGCATTAAAAGTGTCATTATTTACCGAATGACATTTCATGACAACATTCGTAAAGACTTCTTTATGTTCATGACAGGTGTTATGTCATATCCATGACAGTGTCATGTAAGTCTTAAGCACACCCCTTCAAATAAAGTGTTACCAAAATAATTAGTGGCCTTTTCTGGAGGTGACACAATGGCACTTTGGTTTATTTTCTTGTCTTGCTTTTGTTGAGAAGTTGTGTTCTAAATCCAACCATTCAGAAGGAAAATGTCTCCAGCAACAAGAATGAAAGACTAGTAAAAATTGGACAATAGTTTTCAGATACTTGTTACCATTCAAATGATGGGTTTTAAATGAAGTGAATGTATAGATGGATACATGAAAACACAAGTTCCTTACAAAGCTGTGGACTGATGGGATTTGGACGTTAAGCTGCTGTGGCACTGTCAACTCAACATCAACTTCTAACCCTGACCTAGGGTCAGTTCGGTCTTCATCAGTATAGACCGAGCGTCATGACACTGCCAAAGTCCCCATCTTCACAAGTCCTCCAGTGAAGAAGGGAATGAGTCCAATGTGTAAATCAAGAACACATTGAACTCATCCCCTTCTTCACTGGAGGACTTGCTTATTACTGCAAACAAACCTGCAATCTGGCTATTGATTACTCTCTTCTTGCAGCAAGTGGTGGAGAACAAGACATACTCAAAAATCTGACTTAGTGGAGCTAATTCTTATCATGACCACTTACAAACAAGGTGGCCAAATCCAATCCACACCAGAAGCACCAAGAATGAGGACACAGTACTGATTACTTAGCTCTTAGCATAATGACTCGCATGTCAGCGTGTTTACACTGATTTATATATATTTGCATAGGAACCCCACATTCCTATTACAACAGGCTCATTTGTAAGCTTGTTGATGGGTCATAAAAAGAAAAAAGTTCATATTCAGAGGTCAGAATAATTAAGTATAATTTAAAATACAAAAGAAATAACCATTGAGGAAGGAAATCTCAGATTTCCAGGATTAAAACGACAACAAAATACGTGAACTAAAAGCCATCTCTTGGAGGACCTGAAAACTAACCTCCCTTATTTGCTGTCAAGGCACAACTCCAATCATGGTTAAATTGTTTATTGGTGTTGAGCACAAATGAAAGGAACTGGTCAAAGCACGGAAACTGGGATATTGAATTTCCTCTCATTGGTCTCAATATTGCTGTGGACCAGGCTAAAAGGGAATTCAAGTGTGAGACTGTGGGAGATTCCGTTTGTGGTTTGGAGACTGCTGAAACCACAGTGAGAATGACTAGTGTGGCTCTTCTTTCTCCCTGGTCTACACATGATGAGTGCCGTCAGGGCCAGGGCCTCCCCCCTTTCTTCTCCGGCCGCCTTCCTGTCCGGCCTGATTATGTGTTAAATCCGCTCAGGCATATGTGGAAGGAATGTGTGCAGAAGGGATCCAGCTATGGCTGTGGAGACCCAGGCAGAGCAGGATGGGAGATAGCAAACCATTAGAGTGATAAAAGAGGCAGAGGGAGGAGAGCAGCTGACAGGACCAACACGCTGGCCCCGCCGCTGATGAATGCCAGGTGGAGCAGGTCAAGCACGATAAAGGAAACGGTTTATTTTCTTTTTTTCAAAAAACACTAGCTTTCTGTAAAATGATAATGAAGGCTGAACTCTGAGGTCATTATAAGCATCAGCACCAAACACAGTTGTGCTTTAATATGCATCCTGTCACTTGCGGCTTCACAATCTCTGCAGTTATATTTCCTTTTAGGACTGATCTTAATATTCACATCTGAGTTCTCATGCAGAACCATGTGCTGTTTGTAATGGTTCTGCTTTCCGCATGCCATTTTTCTCAATACCTTATTTTATTATTGAAAACATTTTTCTGCCAAAGTAATTTGGCCTCAGTGCTAAGTAGTTAAATTTACTGTAGAGTATTTTGTCATTGATAGATTTTATTTCCAGAAGGTGACAAGTTTCAGATGTTAAATTATAAAATTGTAAAAAAAATTAATTTAAAAAAAGTGTGCTTTAAAATATATGGTAAGAAAATTATTATGGAATTATGTGACTCACTGAGTTTTAATTATTTGTACAAAAAGTCCTGGAGATCCCCCAATTCCCAAATGCCTGGATATATAGCAAAGTGCCACAACAGAAACAAGTGACCCCAAAATAAAAGCAACAGCAATAAACATGTTTCATAGATGATAAAAAAAGTTTTGCTTGTTGTGGAAAATGAGAAACGAAATCAACGTGTACCAAAGATGTTCAATTTGCCAAACAAAGGACACCTTACCAACAAGCTCCCATCAGAGTCCCAACATGTCCCTTAGTATAACAAATCATCCCTTATTTTATTATTACATTCTGATAACCTCTAACCTTTCAAGTTTGTGTTCAATATGTCTGCTTGTTGTTTTTTCTCATCTTTTATTCTTCTGCATGGAGATTTTGTATAGGGGTTTAATAAGGTAAAAAAAAAATCACTATATTCCATTCAAATATTTATAAAGTAGCACCACAAAATCAGTAATTTGATTTTAAACAAAATTATATTTATGACCTGGTCTCCTGGACTACAGCACCATGTGATGTGTATATGAACATCAGATAATGTCCATTCATTTAGCACATTAGTGAAATGGCTTTAATTTTTCTACATGTCCAAAGCATTTGTTGCAGCCTAGCTTAGCCAAGCTGGAGACAAGGAAGGAAATTCCATTTTATTATTGGGGTGGGGGACAGTAAATAGGGAGAATGTATAGTGAAATTTAACATAAAATGTGTTGTTAGAACCTTATCAGCACTGCATGGACTATACTGAGTAATTGGTAATTATTGTGGGTTGAAATTACATGGCTTACACTTAGTAGTCACATTAGTATATGTATTAATAGTCACATTACTATAATTATTACAATAATGTTAAAAATAATGTCCATTATTAGTCCCATATCCCTTATATGAAAGGTTTTTAATGTACACCAATAATAATAATAATAATATCTCTGCTGCACCTTTACAAAAATGTAAGGCTCTAAATAAAAACAAGGTTTGCTTACTCATAAACATTGGTTTTATTGTACTGTCCCTCAGTACAAGTTATGCATTATTCAAATTTGTTATGTTGCTTTATTTTAAAACTTTTTTTGATTTTTTCCATGTCCTGGATGACTGAAAACATACAATAGGAAGAAATAATTAATATTTGGGAAATATCATAGCTTAAATTTAGGTTCAAACCACCAGCGTTTTCTACAAAAAAAATTCTGATTTTATTTCATGTTTTAAAAAGCTGCACATTGAAGAGGTTAAGAAATGAAGGGATACTTTCTTTTTTTCAATTTATCGTCAGCTGTTCTGCTTTCGGCTCCCACACACTGAGCTGTCAGCCACTCAAAATGCTCAGGCCTCCCTCTCGTTTCAGACGCTTCTCATTAACGTAAGACTTAGAGAGCTAAATACGATTGAAATATTTGCTACATTCAACAAAAAGAAAGCTCAAGTCTCTCAAAGCAATAGCCAGATTTGCTGGTTTTGATTCACCCTTAAAAGTTCACCCTTATTTTTTTCCTAGATGAATGGCAGATTTACTTCATTCTTTGTTTCTTATGCCTTTTCATATTAATATTGTTTACATACAAAAGTTTATTTTATTATTTATTTGGGAGTGATAGGGGAGAGGGGGATTATACACTTTTTCAAGATTTGGGGGGACTGAGCCTCCCAACAACCAAACCTCATGGGATCTCCAACTATGACTCAAGATAAAATTGTGTCAAGTGGAGAGGATATTTAGATGTTTGTCTACATAAATATAAGGTACAATATAGTGTTGAGCAGTTATGTTTGTAGGAATGCAAACATGTGCCAAGAAAATGGAATGTAAGAGTTTGCATCTCCACTTCTCTAAGAGAAGCATCTTGTTTTAAGTAGTCCCTTTACCCTTGAGCCCAAAATGTATTCCAGCTACCTGACACATCACTAGGTGAGTGGGAGTAAAAGGGGTTAGTGAAGGTCTGGCAGCTCAATTCTTCTCCCCTTGGCAGGTTCATCTGTTGTCTAAACACAAGCAGTTGTGCAAGATAAGCTGGTCTGAGAGCAAATTAAATCATTCACTCCTTGCAAAAAAAAGCCAATTCACCTTTAAACTCATCTGATGGCTCCCATCACAGTGGGATCCACTGCTAAGACTGTCATAAGCATTCTCTGTCATCTGTTTCAAAAAGCCCCACGTCTAGCTGGATGCTCTGACAAGCATGAAATGCCTTTAAAAAGCCCAGCTCCTATTTTATGTTTTTCAGCTTCACTTTCAAGGCGTGCGATTAGGACCATGACCGGGTGTTCTGACTATACGGAGGGATGTCAATATCTCACACAGAGCCTATTTCTTATGCATTAATGTTGCCCTGGGTCTGCTTGCATTGCTCTGATTAGATGTGACTTATGTTCTTCGACTTAATAAATAGTAGGCCTCAGTGTGGACATTCATCAGGCTCTGTTTACTAGCCTTTTATGCATGCTGAACTATGGCTGCATCTCTTTTATGGACTAAAGCCTGTGGTGTTTTCCCCTCCGATGTAAGAACCTCTACATCTTGTGAGTAATATAGAGAAATGTAGACATGCAGAACTGTGAGGAATCCTGGCTGGTGTATTTCTCCTTCTAAGTCAATGACACACTCACTGAATGGTCAGTATTAAAACTTGTATAGCAGTTTAAATGTGCCTTCAAGGATGAATATTTATTAAACCGCAAGGTTTCCCCCAGTGCATTATAAGCCTGGCGGCCCGCCATGCTTTAATGGCCCCGCTAAGCATTTCTTCTTTACGATTCTAGGGGGGAAAAAATTGTTTGTTTTAAAGCCAGGCTGCAAGCATCTCTTTTGATCTTAGCATTTCACTAGCAGAGCATAGCATAGCATAGCCATGGTGCCACAGTACAGTAATTCCATTAACTCAATGAAACTTGGAAATGTAGATTTTATTATTTTAGTGCTATGCTCCACAACAAAGGGAAAAACTGTTGAAGTACAACTCAAAGCCACTTCTTTCTCACCGTCTGCATCGGCCAAGCTACAGACTATTTGCCATAGCAACTGACAACAACACCACCTTGTTTCAGAATTCAACACCAAAGAACACTGAAATATTTACTACACATAAAACAGAACATTCAGTCTGTTGCAGTAGTGTGGTTTTAGGCTTAATGTTTATTTTACGTTTATTAATAAGTGATTGTTGTGGTAGATTATAACTACCGCTGCTATTAGCTAAGCTAGCAGCAGTTTTCAGGTTATTTCTTTTCTGAATTATTTAAACTGTAGCCCACAACATGCACATTTCATTAAAAAACTGACATTTTATTACCATCTTACCTTTACTATAAATGAAGCATGAGTCACTCATTCTGTACAAAAATGTTCCTTCATTCAAAGTCTATCCTCGACATCACAAATGGCTTTAGTGAGACCTGGCTTTGAATACAAGTGGTCGACCGGTCAGGTTTGGTGAGGCTTCTTGGCAAATTATTTAAGTCACAAAGTCCCATCTGAGTCCACACAGTACCACGCGTTGAGAAAAGCTGTCCTGCTAGAAAAGGCCGTTTCTAGCATGACATTCACAAAACCAGTCTTGTATACCACTTCATTTGAAAAGAGTGGGTACCCTGTCTTGTACTAGCTTGAAGCAAATAGTCAGCTCAGGTGTTCTTTAGTATTATTTCCTGCTTCGATTGAAAATCCACTTTAAAAAACTGTATAAATGCAGGAATGTAGTCATCCATGTTCATGTCGGAAGAGAGAAAACAATAAATGTATCACTGCATTTGACCTATTTACTGTATCCTAGTTCATCATCTCTTACTCTGCAGTCATGGAGTCACCAGACCCATGTCTGGGATCATGAGCGCCACCTGCCATAAGGCAAGAAAACGGCCTGCCTCACCTCGAATCTGTTCTCTGCTATTTATGATCGCTCCTCAGCACATGAATCACCTTACACAAACGTACAGTGTTTTTTGGTGGCCAAAAAACACTGTACATTATATACATAAGTTATGGAAAATCAGTTTATATATTTTATTGGCGACGTACAGACAGGAGGAAGACTCTCCCATCGAAAGGCAGCCAGCGCAGTTAGCAAGAGGTTGCGCAATTCAAGATGAGGCTCAGCTCGCTGCTTCCTCACCAGCTGTGTTGCCAAGCATTTGAATGGGAAAAAGCGAAATTTCAGCAATTTTTGAAGAAAAAATAATAAAAATTTGCTAAGTTAAATGAATACTTTATAGTACAAACCACATGGTGAAAATAGCAATATAAATTAACTAATGATTATATATTATTTTTCCTTGATGACAGGCCTCACATCCCTCCCCTGACCACACGTCACTGCAACTACTAGTTTAAAATACTTCCAGACTTCTGAATTTGCACTCTGTTGGCTTACTGGTGTAACTTCTCCCATTTTTAGAGTTTGATCAACATACTCCAGCTCCATTTTATGCCTTATTGTAATTGCAGTGTGAATCAAGTGCAAATAGTCTGAAATAGTGATTGAGAGGAGCGGAGCAGGACAGGGCTACATGCGCATTAGTTGTGCAGTTCGCTGCACTTGCTACAGTCTTTCTGCACCTTCATTTCTTTCCTTCCTCAACAGACTAGACTAAGCAGATTAGCGCAACTTTATGTCGCACAGTCTTGTTTAGTCTTTTCTGTGCTATATGTATTGTAAGCTGACCTGATCCAACCCAACCCAATGAGCTGGCATATAACTGTGACCTGACTAGGCCTGACTTTCGGCTGGGATTCAGGTCAGGTTATAGATTTAAACTCAAATTTTTGTCGCCCTAATCTATAGCTGCCTCTACAGTTTCTCTATCAAAATCAAATCAGGACTCTGACTAGGACGCTCCACAATATGAAAGTTTAATCAGAAAGACTAATCAGAAGATTACTTTTAACCAAAATCTCATCAAATCTAGGCATATTCATATTTTTAGATTTCACCGGGCAGGCTACTTTAGTTAAAGAATCATCCTGGTCTCTTTATGCCAAAGATATTTTGGCCATTTGGATGGACTAACCAAATAAAGATGAAAGTGGCCAAAATGCTCAAATATATGAAAAATAATAAGGAGATTGACATGACAAAAGAGACAAATGAAGAGTGAGGTTTTATGAATAACAATTAACATAGCTAGTATTAAACAATCTTGTACAATGCGTAATGCTTTCCTAATTATGTCCAAACCTAATTTGCGCTCTGAATCCGAATGCACTATATGTGTTGTGGGAGCCATCAACTGGCCTTTGGCATACTGGTTTGGCTCAGTGGTCACTCAGAGTGGTTGGAAAACTGTAGATTCAGTTCCACCTTCAACCCTCATCACATGTAGCTGTTCCCTTGGGAATAGTACCAAGCTGCCAACTAACCTGTGTTCATGAGTGACCCAGACTCATGATCCAAAGGCACTATGAGAGGCTGTTACAAGCAAATACAGAAGAAGTTCAGTCCATCTACCACTTAGTTTGGGGTAAAAACAAATCAAATGTTTCTGAAGGCAAAATGACAATCTGTAATTTTATTTAAAAACTTACTGATATTTTAACCCATTTTTAATAGCCTGACTTGCGTTTTTAGTCAGGTCTTAGTGGGTAAATATCTTTTTGGGGGCTGGATTATATGGACCATTAGTTATAATTATAGTTATGTTATAGTTTGGAGGAACAGGAGAAGCAAGGTCACAGTGTCCATGAAACCCTAAGCAGAATAAAAAGGAAACCTTGAAACTTGTAAGAAACGGCTTAAGACTGATTTGGCATTATGCTGGATCCTCTCCCCAACCCTACACATACTGGGAAAGGCTCTCTCTGCCGAGTTCCACACATCCACAAAACCAGGCCATTCATCCGAGGTACCTGTGCTTAGCAGGAGATAAGTAGCTTTCTGTGAGAAACAATGAGAAGATTAGCATTCCCTTACACCGTGTTGGAGGGCACCAAGCGTTGCCCTCTAAGAAGGGAAAACCCAAAGGAAGCACCAGCTCTGATGTACACAGCAAAGATCAAAGCCACACTATGATTAAGTTCTACTGAAAATTAAACTAATTCTTCTGTGGTTTGAGTAAAACTAATACAATAGACAGTTCTTAAATGTTGAATAAGTTTGACTAGCTTTCCAAAGAAAACATACTTATGCTTGTTTTAAATTTCATGACAGTTCAATTTGGCATCATGACCCTAAATTGACTGTAGGATGGCAGATTATTCAGAGTATTTGTATACATACGTCACCTAGAAAGGATCAGATTATTGCCTCCAACTAATTACGAATATGATAACCTAATTTAATTTTTACTCTTAAAAGATGCAGCTGTAAATGTGTTGATCTTATTTTCTGTTGTCCGTAGCAGCAGACAGTTTTTCCTATCGATACGGAGTCTTTAAAAATGCCTCCTTACAGTCCTCTGAGAAACTACAGGTGATACGTGCTCACTTTCATTTTATCTGGCAGGAAGTAATTATCTCGAAACAGACATTCAGAAAGGTATTTTTTAATCTTAACTTAAAATAAGTGGAAGACCATGAAGTGAACGCTGTTAAAGAAACATATCTGCTGTGGTTAAAAAGGAGATATAAAAGAAGGAGTATAATCTCAAAAAACATGATTGCTTCAACTCCATTAGGCGCTGCGTACATCAATACAAATGGCAAAGACCAAACTTAAACACCTGTCCTCTCTCCTTCAATTCCTGTTGATTTACAGTGTGGATTTGGATGTAGAAAATGAAGATCATTGCAAAATGATATGCAGTAAAATGATGACCTTTCTCTCTGGCTCTGCTCTGTGATGAATCTACACACTGTCTTCCTAAAGAGTACCTCGCTATTTTGAGATGCTATGTGCTTTTTCAAATGGCTTCTAAGTGACATGGAAAATACCCTTGCCTAATCGTCTTTAGTTTAGTTCATTTAACTCGCATGACAACAGGAGAGTGGGCCCTTAAAGGTAACCGGGCCTATACCTTTTATGGATGACATGGCTTAAAAAAGGAGTTGTACTGACAGACACTGGAAGACAGAAGTGAACTCTCCATTATGGGGATGAAAACACAGGATCCACAAGTGTGACAAATCCAAAGCACCCTGCAGCCCAAGCAAAACTGCTGTTAAAAATGTCCCCAGTCAGCAACTGGGCATTATCTCTGGATTGTTCCTGTGCCTACCAGCCCTCCTGACCTTGATGCAGCCTGTGTTAGTCCGGCCACTCCAACAAAGATGCAACAAAAAGAGTTAGAACAATGTCAAGCTAGCTCATCCCTGTAAAACAAAGGCATCGCCTGGACTCAGATTACCACTAAAGCTTGTGCAGGTCTGGACTGCTATCAAAAGCATACTTCTTGATTTCTGACTTTCCTTTTACTTGTTTTTTTAATTCAGAGAATGATAAACCTTTTGGACCTTCCATCCATTTTCTGTAGGTCAACACAGGGCTTTTGGGTCAGGAAAGTTGGAATACCCAACTTTCCAACCATACATGTATGGTTGGAACATGCAAACCGCACACAATGACTCCCAGACTGAGAATCAAATGAAAGACCTTCTTGCTAAATAGCAACAGTGCAAACAAACTACAACTTGATGCATCTTATAGCAAAACAAAGGACTGTGTGACAAAACAATAACAACAGCTAATGATTGCGATAGACAAGTGATAAATATCAAAAGAAATTTCATCCAATATAATGTATATAATTTCACTGCTCTGGAACCTCAAAGCATTATGGGGGATGTAGGGAACGGCAAGGCTTTAGCCACTCAACCCCTCATAGCCCAACTAAACAAGGCTGGTGGCTCTTTGGCTACCTAGCAATAAACTGTTGCGTAAATGCCCAACATTAGCGCACTCTTCACTCTCCAGAAGTCTGAGCAAACTCGAGTCCGATTCAATCCGGACATTCGCCGGACACTCCCTCACAGAGAGAGGTTTTTGTGACCACAGATGCATAGTTTGTGATGAACTGACTTATACAGGAAACTGCAATCACATCAAACTGTATTGTGTGCAATGCCAAACTGATTATGTTGAGAGTCAGTGGAACCAGTTGCAAGGACATGTACTGTGACTGCTGCTCTCGGTGCAGCACTGACGGTTGTACGGTGGAGGGCCTGGTGGAGTAGAAACAATGCTAGGCACTCAACAAACTCATCAGACTTGCTTATATCAATTACAGTTTGGGAAATGAAGGAATTTGTCAAGAGAAGCTTTGGCAATCCGTAACTCAACTATTAATTCTCATGTATCGCCAGATAGCGGCACAGTCAGCGAGGTTCATGGAATACACCCAGTATGTGTGAGATGTTTCACTTATCTATTTTTTTTATTATTTTTTAGCTAGTTATGTTCCATAACAGCCTAAAGATAAAAACAGGATGGAGTAAAAAAAGAAAATAAGTACAACAGCTCAAGGGAAAATTGTAAATAAAGAAACAAAAGGTCACAATACCAGTTTGGCAGCATTTTTGGATATTTAAAACAAAAAACTAATTATTAAAAATTTATACTGACTGATATGAAATACTTTATCTTTTTCTGACATATCTCCCAGCCCTACTTTGCATGATTGATTAATTATGCCCATGCTTGGTTATTATTAAATAGTAGTACTGGCGTTTGGAAAAAACTGAAATTCTGACAGAAGCAGTTGTATTTTCTGCAACAAAGCCACCTTGACACTTTTTAAGTCCTGCTTCCACCTCTCTGAATGTTGGTGGAGAAGAAACTGTGCAGTTATGTAATAAGTTTTTGATTTTCCTCTTAAAGGAAATTTGAAACACAGAGCCAGGGGTCTGAGGTTTCCTGAAGGAGCAGCTCCACTGACAACCCAGCGCTCCCTGCTGCTTCTTGAGGTAGCGAGACCCTAGAGCCCCCTCACCTATCACTTTCACCTTCATGCCACAGGGACACAACACAGAACACCAAAGCCATTGTCTTCTGACATGGAGTTCGCCTGTCTGATCACATCCCTCTCAAGAAGCCAGCAGGTAACCAATTACAAAAAAAGACATCTGTGCCACAGTTTGGATAGCTAAAAAGGGCAAAAGCTTAGAACAGCAAGAAGTTTGAAAGCAGGGATCGATGGAGATGTCTGAACATGTTAGTGCAAGTGGAGATGAGAGCCTCTGCACTGCAGGGAGGGCTCCTTTGTCATGTAGGGGGGAGGGGCACAAAGAAGGTGACTCCTCTGGTGATCAGGGGTCAACTGCTGCCATCATCCATCTTCTTCTTGACAGTGTCCTGTCAGCCAGGGCGCATACGTTACTAAACACAACCAGCAGGCCTCCATTGTGTTCCTGCGCTGATCTGCATCCATGTGTAAATGAAGGTACCGACCTCATGCATGGTCTAATGTGAACCTTGGCATCACCTTGGAAATAACATTAGCTGACATAAAGTCACAAAGGTCTCCTACACTGGGGCTTACAAAGTACAGCAAAGCATCTGGTTTTGTTTGTGTGGGAATGAGGAATGTTTTCTTGGAATCTCTCCCTTCACATGATGCGCGTAGGGTCTCCAATTAGGCCTGGCAGGTCAGATTCCAAGAACTCAATCCCAATAAGCTGTCACTTTTTTACGCTTGTTAAATTTAAAATATTCACATTTGAATATTATTTTCAATTCACATTTGAAAATAAGTCGTAGGCTGGAATGCATAAACACCAACAAAACATCCATGCCTCATCACAAAGAAAATGATCTTTGACTTAATTTTAGATTTTCTCTCCAAATGCTTTATTAAAAAGAGTAATGTCTCTAAGTATATTTCTAATGTGTAGGCTTGCGATGTTGCTCAGTTCTGCAAATGAGTCTGGTGAATGAAGAAATCTAAGGAGCCTTCAGCCTTACAGTTATCCATCATGTAAATGTACTCAACAGAAAAAAAAACTCATTGAAACCATAGTA
The DNA here is from genome assembly GCA_903067075.1 of Micropoecilia bifurca. Classification (NCBI taxonomy): domain Eukaryota; kingdom Metazoa; phylum Chordata; class Actinopteri; order Cyprinodontiformes; family Poeciliidae; genus Micropoecilia; species Micropoecilia bifurca. The sequence goes on from CAEGAF010079024.1 coordinate 22,252, forward strand.
CAGCTTAACAGAAATTAACTAAAATATGTAAGAATCAAAAATCACAGAAAAATTCCAGAAAGTCCAAACTGATGCTAAAAGCCAACTCTTCATCTATGACCATCCTTGCATAAAAACTATTTTCACCTCATTGGTTACTAGATTCTGATTATAATATCAATGTGTGAGATAAATGTTCCTTATTTGAAGAATAAAAAACTGAGAGAATATTGGTGTATAAGAAGACATGTCTGCATGGTTGTCCTGTACTGACAAAATGAAAGTCAGAATGAATCAGAATTTTCCCATCAAAACTGCTGTAAATTTCTCATCATCAGTCCCGTGACATGCTTACAGTAAACTTCTCTTAATCACACTTTGGTTCATAAAACAGATGATGGAGCATTGATTAAATACCTCTAGGAAATGTTGGCAATGCTGCTTTATCTAAAAGATACTCACAATAATTAGGCCTGAGCACAACAGACAGGATTATGCCCATAAAGAGACACTCCAAACATCTGCATGTCAACATCCAATAAATGTTGAAACACTTACTCACCTTTTTCACGAAACAAATAAACTCCCCAAACTTTAGCTTAATTTATAGCATCATTTTATTCCATGTAGTCACCTTCCTAATATTTTGTCCTGTCATTTTTTTTCCCCAAGAGTGTTAGGCACAATATCTTTGCAAAAGATATTGTGGCAAAACAATATCCATCCATCCATCCATCCATTTTCTTTGCACCCTTTGTCCCTTGGAGGGGTCGGGAGGGTTGCTGGTGTCTATCTCCAGCTGACGTTCCGGGCGAGAGGCGGGGTTCGCCCTGGACAGGTCGCCAGTCTGTCGCAGGCAAAACAATATCTTTTCGCGTAATATATCAAAATATATTTGAGAAAAAAAAGAGATGCTGAGATTTTTTTTGTTGTTACCAAAATCACTTTTTTTTTGCAAATAAAAATTGGATCTAAAAATGTTGCCCTGAGACTCGCAAGACAAAAATTTTGATAATGATTTGTTGCTTTTCACAACACAAGAAAGGTGGACAGGATCCATGTTCCATTAGGTACACAGCTTTTGCATTTGAGTAACGGCCCCAACATCTGCTAGACCTGAATATTAATGTATTATGTGCTTTATGATGCAGCCTTCTCAGTCTATATGGCAGCCCATTGTGTTTAATTTGATGTGTTGACAGCGCTGCTAAATTCCACAGAAAGCACAGCTGGCACAGACCAAACCGTGTGTATGTCCAGCCTTTGCTGCCCCTCATTCACAAGTGTATATTTGAAAGGGGAGAGGGCGAGGGCCTGGATGTGAAAGTAAAATAAATAGTTTTCCTCTCTGTTTGCCAAACCCCATTTTCTTACTTTCTGCTTGTCCATTCCTAAGAGGAAGTACCAGTGGTTTTTTTCTACTAATGAGAAGACATTAGAGTAAAAGACCAAATAAAAAATATGGTAATGTAGTTAGGACTGTATATACGAATCCTAATCTGAAACTAAATGTGATCTGTAATTTTTTTTCACATTCTACAAAAATATTTTTGTCCCTCTACCAGTGGAGAAACTGAGATAAAGACAACTAACTAATTGTTGGGGTAACTCTTAACCACGTCAAAGCATCAGAAATAAGATTCTAGCTTTTCACACACATACAAAACGTTATATGATAACATAATTCCTCCGTGACCTTAGACAATTATTCATATGACTAGTCAGTAAAATCACCGGGAATAAATTCAAAATATTTTCTGAAAAGTCAGTGTTTATAAATGTTGCTTTTATCTGTCAGTGGATTTTCACAAATCAAACAATAAATAAATAAAAAAATTGCAATATGTTTTGATTCCTCTAACAAACAGATAGAAACCTTTCTACTCTCTCTGACCAACAATTCAGATTAGGAGTTCCATCTGTCAACTGGGCCAAAGGCTAAATCTTCACATTTCAGAGGAAGGAGCCGGCACATTATTGGCATTTTACATCATCAATGACTTAGGTTCTCTTTTCATTACTCAGTTCAGTTCAGTTCCTTTTGGTTTCACTTAAATATCTTGTGATTCCGCCCCTAAGCAATCAATTTTATAACATTGCCATTGACAACTCTATTGCAGGATCCTGAGCAAAGAATGCTCCATCTGTGTGTTTGACTGCTACCTGCCAGGTCAGGACAACAAACAGGAAAAGCCATGGGAAGCTCTTCATAGCAAGCACACGGTTGTGACAAGATCCCATCCATCACCAATTTATTCCAATTCCAAGTGATTTAGGTCCATTTGGGTCTCCTGTGGGTTCAGCACACACCTGTCATTTGCATAATTAAGCCCTGGGGGAGCAGTAGAAGGCAGTCATTTGCTGCATTAGATCCTCACCTTATCAATCAGGGGAACATCAAGACACATGAGGACCCATGACACTTGGCTTCCTGCCTTCATTTGAAATGCTAAACAAAACTTTATTTCCATGCCTGAAGCTGGGCCTGGCTACTCCAACCACCAACTGGCTTCTATGCATGTTAGCTGTCTCAGGGAGATGAAGCTCTTCCCCTTCCCTCGGGGGGCTCAATCATCAATCAGTCTCCAACTAACTTATGTCTAAGTCCTAGACAGTCAAGACGGATGGTGCCAGCATCTACAGGATGCTGCAGTATCCCATTAATTCGTCTGTTAGCATGCACTAAGAGAAATAGCTGCAAGATGTGAAGCATTTTATCTGTTTTCTAGCCGTCACAGTCGGCTCCCTTGTTTGGCCGAGGGTCACCAGTTAATCATTTCACAGGCGCTGGTAGTGATGTGTCAAAATCAGACAACATCCATTCTCGGCATTGAGTCAAACAAAGACACAAGTGTCCCCCAACAAGGGCCCGTTCAGTCTGAACGACTCGGCTCCGCCACAACCAGCAGACAGTCCTGAACAGAACCAGGGGATGAATGGATGCTATTTTCACAACGCACACTCCTTCGCAAAATGAAACCCTGCCAGGCTGCTGGGACACTTCAACGGGCCTTTTTCAACACTCCCTCCACGAAGGCCACCGAACAGACGCAGCAGGCGCAGAGACTGACTGACATTTACTGCAATACAAAGACTTAAAGACACACTGGGAAGAGGGGAGGGGGTGGACATAAGTGAAAGACAAGCGGTCCCTCTTTGCACAGAGTGATGAATGAGTGGATCACAGAAAGTTTTGGAAAAAGTCTTTCGCTCCTCACAGGGGGGTTTCTCAAATGGAATGACTGACAGCTAAACGCACCAACTCCACCTGCACCAACATTTTGGCTGGATACTTTACTCACTGCACATGTTATTATCACAGAATCCTATAATAGGCTTGTCTTAGGAGAATAACTGCTTTATTGGGGCTCATCTGAAATTAGGACATGTCCATCAAATTAAATGGATGTAACAAAAATAGAAACAGCTACCTTGCCAATTAAATCAATGGCACCGAGTCCTAAGATCCTCCAAAAGACAGACTGATTTTTTTTCTGAATCTATAATTTAGCAAGGTCATTTTATGTGTGTGCATGTATGTGTGAGTGTGTGTCCACTGTGAAATGCAGAACAGATCTCAGACATTGAGCATCTAACTCATCCCACTGCAGCGGTATCGACTGACAGAGACAAAGTCTACGAAGCTGCTAATACTAGATTAAATCACGATTTTCAGCAAGAAAACTATAACTAACAATTCTGTCATAACAACTATGCTTCATCAATTCTAGAGGGTTACTTCAAACTCCCCTAAAAAGTGTTGTCAGAACAAATTCAAAGGGATTTTACCAAAGCAGATCCAGGTCCCGGGTTTCATGGCGAGCCAAGAAAAAAGCGGTGATAGGTCAGTTCAGGATAAATAAATCTCAAGTTATAGCCCTAAACTTCACAGTGTTTATGCAGTGGATTTGTATTTTAATCCCTTTGGGACAAGCATTCACAGATATTTAACAAATTGAGCCTGAGAAACGTCCCAAAAAAAGAATGTGCCACACATCAACAGCACTTTTTCTTAAAACTTTAACTACCCAAAGGGCTTTTGTTTGTATTTATTTGTCCCTCACATAACATTTCAATGCTCTTGAGGAGGATTTTCATTGGAGATATTCAACCCTCCTGCCCAGATGGCTACAAACAAATGCTGAAGTTTAAATTCTTATTAAATGACAGTTAACAGAAAGCACGAGCCATTTTCAACCAATATAATTGAAAAGTATCTGGCACCCTCTCTCCACAAAGCTCAAAAGTTTCTGGGGAAACAAAAAGTGACCCTCAAAGCCAGGGCACTTTTCCTGCCATGGTAATTAGTTTTTACCCTGGTTAATACAGTGGAAAAGCAAGAATGCAATAAAATAAAATTCTTACAGTGAGAAAATAACCCTTATATATTGATTTCATAATTCAGATCATCTATTTTGGATCTGCTTCTTGAAATTTGCCTCATATTGTTTTTACAGTCACAGACAGTCGGACTAACTGCTCTGTTGTTCAGCTGATAGAAATACTTTGAATTGTTTCTGTTCTTCAGGAAACTACTGAATGGACAATTTGGTGTCAATGGAGCCACTGCAAGAAGTGCTGATGGTGCAACATGATTCTCATTTTATTTATATTAAGCACCCCTTAATACAGAAGTGTCTCATGGCTCAGCAGAGATGAAGCTAATAAAGGTGCAGCGTCAAAGCTGGAGTTTGATTCACATGGATTTAAACAATGCGAGGATAAACTCAGCGTGCTGCTGCCTTACCTAGAGGTACTTCTTTAAGTTGCTCCTCAAACAGATTAATTAATAGAGACAGGCTTCCGTTGTGGGGACTTTGCAGTGAGACACAATAAGAAAAGGTGGTTGGAGCGATTAGTTTTGAGTTGCAGCGTTCTCTCTGTGGAGAGAAGTTCTGAGCTTTTCTTCAAACCTGAGGGCACGACTGGATCTTATGCATATTAAAACAACAAGAACAATAAGAAGTCGCTCCATGGGACTGAATCAGTGATAGCCTGCTAACATTAGAGACATAACACAACTTGAGGCAGGCTGTGTTGCTCTAAATTACATGGCCTAATATATTTCATTAGCACACCTCCCTCAGAGGGGTCCCTAATGGATGACAGCGTGGCAGAAAGCTCATCTGCCAGGGATGCTAATTTGTTCTAAAGCACATTCCGTTCACTTATTACTGGCTGCTGCTCCTTATAAGTGGTTTAGATTGAGGTTGTCCACTTTGAAAAAAAAAGGTCTTGGCTGATGATGCACGCCACTTTAGTTCAATGACCTAAGATGGCCCAGTTTAATCTACTGGATCTACTGTCAGGATTTTTATCATTCAAGCCGGGTAGCCACCAAAAAACAATCCTGCAAATATTTCAGGAGAGAAAAGGCAAATTATCTTTGACTGTAATGTCATTGTTAGAGCCTCACAAAAACAATTGAACCCTTCCTCTTCTACTGCTACAGAAGACACAGCCACCGTATCTGTTATCCGTTGTGTCAGGACTGTTTGGGCGAACAGGATAGCACAGCTTCCTCTGAACCAGGGGACTCTGCTGCTGACCGAGTCAGCTTTGGATCACTTGAAGAGAAAAGCGTTTGTGCTGAAGAGCTCAACTCAACTTACTGAATAATCCCCAAGTCAACAGACTCAGGCCGATAAAATGAAGAGCTTTACAATCAATCAGAATAGAATCTTATGATTCAGCTGCATGAATCCTTTTACCAACACAAATATTCCGCAGTCCATGTCCATATTGTTAATATGCTTTCTATTGATTGTTATTTAAGCAAATTACAAGTTTGAGAACTACACATTTCTTCTTTTCACACTATTGCTGTGGTATGACACCTCTAGCCACACAGGTTAAATGAAGTTCAACTACTTACGCTCACAAGCATCTCCTTTCTGATGAAATCCAGCTTTGCATATACATTTCCCAATAGGCACGAGCCATTCCCCTTCAGCGCTGCAGTGCATCTTGGGGGAATTATCAGCCTCCTCCTCAGCATCATTCACACACATGCCTTCCACCTCCACCAGTGAGGAGAACTCCGATCCTGTCACCGTGTCTGGGAAGGTGGCCAGATTCTCAATGATCGACCAGCACTTCTTGTAGTAGACTTTGACAGAGACCAGGGCGATGCAGGCCCCGACGTCCTGGAAGGCGAGGTAGAACCCCCGCCTGGACAGTGGACCGATGATGCGCACCTCCGTATTCAGCTTCATCTTCCTCTCGCCCAGGTCTCCCTGGGTGAAGCTCTCGTCTGCTGCGATTGTATCAATTTTCACATACTGATTCTCCCTCAAGCCCCGGCCAACCTCGGAATCTGTTTCCTGGTAATACAGGTTGAACGTCTCCTTGCAGGCACCCACCACACCAGGCAGGCTGTTACAATCCCTCAAGGTGAACTTCAGCTCGACAAAAATTCTCTGGGCATCGCCCTTCTCTATCCAGTTAGTCCGAAGCCAGTTGTTCTGATTGGGCTCCATGACTTTACAGACCTGGTAGGTACGAATGGGTGTGTAGTTTTCATCCAAGCCACTGATCTCTTCCCACTAAAAGGAAATAAGATGCATTAAAAATGAATCTATCCATAAGGAAATGCATTTCAATATTGCTGTGAGGAAACTTAAATTGGAGCTGATCAAACTAACTGATCAAAGGCGTATGAAATCTAGAGACAATGACCTGCAGAGGGAGGAAGAATATTGGATGTTCTATCTTACACACACATCTTTAAACAATGATTGTGTTTTGTTTATCAGATCGTTCTTGCAATTTTTATTTTAAAAGTTTGTCACTGCTCGCTTTAATCAGACTTGTGCAAGTGGTTTACTTAAAGCCTTTGTGCTCTGAATGTTAAAAGCCGGTAGCATTCGGAGGCACAAACCAGCCTTGTGAACTCGACCCTCTCCTGCTCCTTTTGTAAGAGGAGTAAGAAACCAGAGGGCATCACCTGTGTGTGTGTGTTTAAACCATTATTATCCCATATTAGACAGCAGAGAAAGCACTGAGTGAAGAAACATCGAGATGCGGAGGGCATCCACTGGAATGCATGTGAGCAATGCAGGGATTCTGCAGACTTACCCCATTGGGAGGATAGGAGATCCACTCCAGCTCTGTCTGCTGCGCCTTCGAGTCCAGTAGAATCACTAGCGACAGGAAACCAAGAGGCAGGTGGTTAAAACTCAGTCCAGGGACAGGAGGCCTTGTTTTCACTGATAGGCCACGTGTGTCTATCTGTCTACAACACATAGCTACATGTGACCTCATTCCTGTAAGCCCCAGCTCTAAGGCTGAAACATGCAACAAAAGCAGCAGCAGCAGCAGCAGCAGCAGCAGCAGGTTCTGGTCTGCTGGGAAACTTTTCATTGAACCAGGAAACATCCAGAGGTCGGTAACGCAAATTGCAATTATTGGTTGCTCACTTCAGCTACTTCTGTTTCATTATGATATCAAGATAAGGACATGTATGCTTCTTGATTATTTCAAGTCATAATAACCATAAGACCGTTGAATCTTGTAAAACTAGCGGCTTATGTTGGATGCGTATTCGCGGAGACTTCTGGAAATCAACTTCTTTAAAGAGGTTTTATTATTAGCAGTCAGATCGATTCTCAGAGGCATGAAGGGAAAAACAGCCCCGCTGCGCTCAGACCAGCCGCTGTGCGCTTTGTGGATTCGGAAAAATTCCGAAGATAGACATTTAAAATTCACCTCACAGGATCAGCCGCCGCAAAACGCTGATTAGTGCTGATCGACGGGCTAGTTTTTTATATTATTATCGTCGTTAAATATCACATTTATCCTTTGGTTTTATTTTAGAATGTCCTTCGTTTAATATATATGATCCCATTTGCAAAGCGCGTCCAGTTGTACCTCCTGTATCTTCTCGTTTCTCGCAGCCTGGCTGAAGTTGAGCGTCTGAAGCGACTGTCGTATTTCAGGCTGGACTGTCAGAGCCGAGGCCACTTGGGAGGAAATAACCGTCCAAGCTGCGTCCTGATGGCCGGCGGACTCACTGCGGCCAAGGCCAGGCTGCCAATATTACCGTTAGTGGAGACGGATCGCAGCTTTAGCGCTGAACAAACAAGCTGTTAATACCTGGGAATAAAACAACATCATCTGAAAATAAGCCACGTTTCAGGATTGGATCACGGCGCGTAAAAACACTAAGAGCAACTCGCCGCGTTGCTGTCGGGATGTTATCGCCGCACGAGCTTCGCTTCTAATAATAACAAAAGTTAAAATGATTGATAAATAATGAAAGCAGGGACTTTTGTTCATTCTTTTCCACAAGGATGTCATTTTTTTCCGGACAACGACTTGCTGCTCGGTGGGACAGGCGAAAACAATCCAAACTTTGGGAACTTACCTTCTTTGGCGTTCTGCGCTCGTCCGCCGCCCGCAAGGCAGCAGAGAAGGACCGGCGTCATCCAGAGAAACGAGCCGCTGGAGCCGCTGGAGCCGCTGGAGCCTCTGGAGCCGCTGGAGCCTCTGGAGCCGCTGGAGCTGGAGACCATAGTGCCGCTATTCAGTCTGGACCGTAACTCTCGCTGCTGCCACCGTCTCTCGCGCTTCCCATTGACGACACTGACGCGGGTCTATAACGATTCGATGCTCTCAGCCCAAATAGTGTTTGCTGCCGCCGGGAGGAGACAGACGCTGCACGGCTATCAGTCACCGAGATGGGCGGGATGGATGTCCAATGGGCGCGCGCCACAAGAAACGTCACGAAAACGGAGAGCAAATAGGAGGAAATGCTGGTTTTCTGTGTGTGTGTGTGTGTGTGTGTGTGTGTGTGTGTGTGTGTGTGTGTGTGTGTGTGTGTGTGTGTGTGTGTGTGTGT
>CAEGAF010079026.1:0-61274 GCA_903067075.1 Micropoecilia bifurca
CTCCTCACCAGGGAGGCGTCCAGGAGGCATCCTGACCAGATGCCAGAGCCTCAACTGGCTCCTCTCTGTGGAGGAGCAGCGGCTCTACTCTGAGTCCCTCCTGATGACCGAGCTTCTCTCTCTAAGGGAGCCCAGCCACCCTGCGGAGGAGACCCATTTCGGCCGCTTGTATCCGTGATCTCGTTCTTTCAGACATGACCCAAAGCTCATGACCATAGATGAGGGTGGGAACGTAGATCGACCGGTAAATCGAGAGCTTAGCTTTTTGACTCAGCTCTCTCTTCACCATGATGGACCGGTACAGTGCCGCTTCACGGCAGATGCTGCCCCAATCCGCCTGTCGATCTCCTGCTCCCTTCTTCCCTCCTTCGTGAACAAGATCCCCAGATACATAAACTCCTCCACTTGAGGCAGGACGACCCCCCTCACCCAGAGAAGACAATCTACCCTTTTCCGGCTCAAGATCATGGCCTCGGATTTGGAGGCACTGAGCCTCATCCCGGCCGCGAACCGCTCCAACAGGACCACATCATCCACAAAAAGAAGAGATGCGATCCAAAAGGCCACCAAAACGGATCCCCTCAATACTTCGGCTGCACCTAGAAATTCTGTCCATAAAAGTAATGAACAGAATCAGTGACAGAGGGCAGCCTTGGCGGAGTCCAACTCTCACTGGAAACGAGCCCGACTGACTGCTGGCAATGCGGACCAGACTCTGACACCGGTCATACAGGGACCTGACAGCACGTATCAAAGGGCCCGGTACTCCATACTCCTGGAGAACCTCCCAGAGGGCCCCTCAAGGGACACGGTCGAATGCCTTCTCCAAGTCCACAAAACACATGTAGACGGGTTGGGCGGTCTCACTGTCTTTGCCCATGTGAGCGTTGAAGTCCCCCAGTAGGACAAGGGAGTCCCCAGGGGGGGCATCTCCAGTAACCCCTCTAAGGACTCTGGGTAAGGGTGGGTAATCTGAACTGCTGTTCGGCCCGTAAGCACAGTCAACAGTCAGAACCCGTCCCCCCACCCGTAGGCGGAGGGAGGCTACCCTCTCATCCACCTGTGTAAACCCCAACGTACAGGCGCCAAGATGGGGGGCAACAAGTATGCCCACTCCTGCCCGGCGCCTCTCACCGTGGGCAATTCCAGAGTGGAAGTATGTCCAGCCCCTCTCAAGGAGTCTGGTTCCAGAACCAGAGCCATGCATCGAGGTGAGGCTGACTATTTCTAGACGGAACCTCTCAGCCTCACACACTAGCTCTGTCTCCTTCCCCACCAGAGAGGTGACGTTCCACGTCCCAAGAGCTTCTGCAGCCAAGGATCAGAACGCCAGGGTCCCTTCCCTAGGCTGCAGCCCGTAACACACAGCACCCGACCCTTTTGGCCCCTCCGACAGGTGGTGAGCCCATTGGAAGGGGGACCCACGTCTCCTCTTCGGGCTGAGCCCGGCCGGCTCCGTGGGTAAAAGCCCGGCCACCAGGCGCTCGCCATCGTGCCCCACCTCCAGGCCTGGCTCCAGAGTGGGACCCCGGTGACCTACATCCGGGGGAGGGAACACCAGATCCAAAGTTCGTCTCCATCATATCCACTGTAGTCGATACCATACCTCCATGAATAGAGCAATATTAAACATGAACTACATTGACTACAAAAATCTCACCTGGGCTAATGAAAAACAAAGGCACCAGCAACCCTCCCGACCTCACTAAGGGACAAGGGTGTTAAGAAAATGGATGGATGGATTATTGTTCAGTGCTCCAATGTCCTTTTCACAGTCATTGATGACTTGAAGTGCCATATCATCTGCTGGCTTAGACAACAGTTTATATGGCTAAAGTCAGGATACTTTCTATCAGGATACTTTAAATTACTTCATATTTCATTGTGCTGGCAAGTTTTAGAGAGATGCTGATTTAATTTTCTAGAAGGATGTTGCACCTGTTTACAACACAGGAGATGCAAATCATGGTGTTAGCAAGTTTGATTTGCCAGATAATTGGCTTGTTCTGAAGACCATAGAGAATGTATGAATTATTGAAAATTGGAAGATGTGAGACACCAGACCCAGCAACCCAGGCGACTTGACAGCCACCGTCAAAGCAATGTGGCTGTCCGCAGCAATTTGGATTTCCATTACAACTCAGCAGAGCCTCCATGCCATGCCACATTAATGCAGCAATTTTTGCAAAAGGAGGGCCAACTAAGTATTAACTGTATAGAAATTAACATGGAAACCACACATTTCCTTTTTAATTGAGCTTATGTGATAGATTTCCTGAGATAAAATTTTGAGTTTGCATTATCTGTAAAGTAAGCTTGAAATCTTATACTTTACAGTAATATCTAAGTTTGACTTTCTGAAGCGAGTCACAAAAAAACAAACTTTAATAATGTTCTGATTGTTTGAGATGTAGTTGTATATTTGTTCTTATCACTACCTATAAAAAAGCACCAATACTCATGCTGAGTATTGGCAAAGTTCCCAGATTTTGCTGGGAACTTTAAATTTCATAAATACACATCATGGAAATCCCCATTACTATAAAACCAACAAATGAGTTTAACTTTTCTGATATAGGAAAAACATTTAATTTCACTACCTTTAAATATATAAAAAAGGAAAAAAAATCAACATTCTGCCAATTGATGAATATTATGTTCATCCTAACATTACAACTACAAAGAGAAATGAGTAGGGGTGCAACGATTGCAGTTTTCTGGCCGATCGCTGATTACCGATATTTTAAAAAGGCTAACTTACCTATTACAATTTTGGCCATTATCAGTTTTTTGCCTGATATGTTGCTCAATATATGAAGAAAGTTGCTGAATGGGCAACAATGTATTGACTATTGTTAACTGTAAATGTGCAGACATGACCTGGTCGGCCGGTTTGTCAGTAAAACCTCTCTCACGGGAGAAAAGAAAAGCACAGTGGTTGATAACATTGGTGGAAAGATCGGCTCCACATTTAAAAATTGGCTAATCACCGATCTTCCAAAATTAAGGAAATGAGTACCGATGAATCATCTGGCCGATAAATTAGTGCACGCTTAGAACTGAGGGGGAAGGTTGCGGTTTCAGTTTCCAAGCATCCATCTGTTTTTAAGCTCTTGATGGGACTGCTTCATGTAACCAAGCACAAAACACATAAACATTGGTTGCCTTTGATGTACAAAGAAAACATACTTTCCATCACCAAACCATAGTTGCTGAATCATATTACCTTTAAATTTAAAAATACTTTATTGATCGCAAAGGAAACTTAAATTAATTAATTAAACCACATTTATCATACCCGTTTGTCTTAATGGCCACAGTGAGTGAATTTTTTATGTGCTGTTTGTCATAGATCTGTGGCAGCAAGAAAAAGAGAGCTATTTCAGAAGGGAAACAATCAAGCAAGTCACCAGGAAATGCTGTTCTGACTGCGGGGCCCATCATCACTCGAAGTGGTACAGACTACTCTTCATCCTCAATCATTTTCCCAACCTGTGTAGACCAAACAACCTGCTCTTCTTTGCAAAGAAGCAGCTCTCAAATGAAAACACATAGGCTTGTTCTAAACAGTGCATTTCTTTAACATGGTTTCAACTAACTGTAACAAAACTAAATGAAAATGTGTTTTTTCCAGAGAATCTAATGCGTTTAGTTTTCCTTATGCCTTGGGCCTCTCTTACAACATAACTAATTTGTACTAGAAAGTGTAGAAAGAGTGATCAAAAGGTAACCTCTGAAAATCTTGGGGTACCATATTTATAGCAAAATACATAAGTACAAATAATTTCATGGTTATGAAATAGAATCTGCAAATTTGAAGTGGCTGCCACTTCACTAAAAATATTAAGAAATCTAATTGATTTGGACTGTATATATGGCCAGGTTTAATGGATTAATCTAACTGTTAATAAGCATGTTAAAGCAGAATTTTTCAGTTGAGGCAAAGATCTCATGCAATGGTTATAACTACTGAGACACTTTATGTTTTTATTTAAAAGTATATAGCTTGTCTAAAAATGTTTTGAGTTGTTAGTTTAGCTTCATGGCTTGATTGTAATTACCTATTATTTTTTTATTCGCAGAACAAACACCAAGTAATAATTCTCAGCTGGGTAAGCACTCCAATTTGTGTTATTGCTTTGACTTAAATAAACTGTTTAATAGGTTTTATCTTTAAGACACAATTTTCTGACACATTTAGAAAATAAAATCAACTAAATATTTACAAGAATGGTGTTTAGTATGAAACAGAGAAGACAATAAGATTTAATTTACTCTGTTATGTATGTATGTATGTATGTATGTATGTATGTATGTATGTATGCATGTATGTAATTTCATTTACATACATGTCTCACTTGAAAGCAGATTGTAATTTTTGCAGATTATAATTTTGAAAATATTACTTTTGACCCCACTGCAGAGTCATTTCAATTCATAATGGGGTCTTGAACTGATTTCCAGAAATCTAATAATACCTTTTCAAAAATCAAATGAAAATCTTGCAAGTGACCTATTTGGTGGTTTAACAGAATTAAAACTGGAGCCATCATACTAAGATGATGACTCCCTTGTCTACTGGTTTTAAAGGAGTGGAGAATGACTTGTACAACATCTACTGCTGTTTTACACATGCATTATAATAGAAAATTACCATACTGCTGTTATAGCAAGAGCAAGTACAGAATGTATGCATGAAATATGAAAAGAATTAAAAACGTCTTTGTTTCTTTCCACTGCTGCAGCTCTTCTGAATGCTCCAGAGTTTCACATGAACACAGTGACCAGCATACTCATCTCAGCAGTGATCATTCTGAGTGTTATAAGCATTTGCTTCTTCCTCTTCACCCTAGTGCTCCCAAAAGGCAGGAGTTCTCCTGTCACTACTGTGTCTGGTGTCCGAAACACAGCCTTCAATTGAACTCTGGAACTCAGCTGAGTGTTGGCAAATAAGCCAACACTCAGCAAGTGGACACAAGAGACAAGATACTTTTTCATGTAGTTGTTTACAAGAATAATACAAATGTTAATTTAGAAAACTGTTAAGCCTGAAAATTTGCATTAATTTAGTATACTGTATAACTTCGTATATATCATAATATGCCACCTCAGATTTGCAGATAATTTCATACACTGGATGATAATCATGGACTGTGTGTTCTATCAAATATCAAGCTCCTATGTATATAATAATTGTCTCTCAGTGGGGAAATTCAAGTGTACCAGCAGCAAAGTGACAGGGAAACAACAGCATGCAGATTCGCAGATTTGAAAAATAAGGGCAAATTTACAACATAAAAATAAGACTTTATAGGCCAAAAGAGAACATTGAATTCAATTTCAAATGATGTTGGTCTGAACACCAAATGTTGTGAAATCCTACTAATAAATGTAAAGCCTAAGGTAGAGCTTTAAAAATGAAATAGACAAAAATATAAATAATAAGAAAGATGTTCCATTTTAAATGTATGTAACAAAACGATAAGGTCCCCACCTTATTGGATGAGATAAAATACATTTTATAAAAGAACTTTTTTGAAAACTAATATTTCCTTCATTTCTTTTAAAATTTGTTCACATTCCCTTAAAATGTTTAAGACTTGTGGCAGCCATAAGCCAAACTATTTTTATTTTCAAGTGTAAAAGTACCCGATTAATTGTGCTCGTCGTTCTCAAAATTGTTTATAAATTATTGACTGCTTACACTGGTAAGGTACTTGCTCAGTGTTATATTTCGAATCAGAAAAATAACTGACTTGGATCAATAAAAGATTAAATTCTGAAAAACTTAGAACCAAATAGAAGGCAAAGATTCACAAGTCATTTATTATTCTTTTTACTTTGCAGGTTTTGTTTCTGTGCCACCAGCAGAAAAATGGAAAATTTGTGAAGCCATATTCCTTTATCACCTCAATGAAGTCAACAAAAGAGGGGTCCAGTCCTATGAATGCTGGCAGATGCAGTTTAATCAGTTTGCTTCAGAAGTCCTTTGGAAGTTAAACCAAGATTGTTGGAGATAGGCACCAGCACCCCTTTCTATCTCACTTGGAATAAGTGTGTAAGATGGATGGACAGAAGTCCACCAATACAAAGCTAAAACGCTAACAAATTAGCAGTCAGAAATTTAATGTTTCATCTAATTACACCAGATCCACACACACAAATATAATTTACTGTAACTCCAGTTTAGCATAGCCAAGTCATGAAATACAGAATTTTAAAAAGTAAAATAAAATATCAAAACCTCCTTTGTGTTGTTTTAGATTAGCTACAAGTTCTTAGAGAACACTTATTAATATAATGTATCGAGATATTTGTTACATAGAAATAATGAAAGGAGTCAATAGATTCCATATTTCTCCATTGATGACTTTGCTTCCAAGCACACTGATGAGGAACCGACCAACATCTTGTCCTCAGCATGTTTTTTGTGTAGCTCCAAAAATGCCTAAACCAGCAGTTTCCAAACATTTTCTGGGCCCTCATATGGATTATAAACAGCTGTGTGGTTGAACAATGTGTGTATGTGTGTGAGTGTGAGTGTGTGTGTGTGTGCGCGTGCGTGTGTAGTTTGGGAACCTCTGGCCTAAATAATGAGTGAAAAGCTTTATGTACCAAATGTATCTTATAAAATAATTACTAATGATTTCTGACATAAAATTGCTGACGAGGAATTTCCTGTGACCTGATGAAAATGAAAGCTGGTCTATTAAGTTCAGTTTTTCTTTAATAGTCTGGGGTGTAGTTTTAGAGGAGCAGTCACATCTTAAGAAAAAAATATTTAATTGAATTACAGACTGGAGAGACAAGAAACAAATTACAGAACTCAGCAATTATTATTTGTTTAACTCAACAAACCACTTTTAAACATTGCTCAAATGAAGAAAAGTGCTGTTTATTTAGGGCAATTGACATGGAATATAAAGTACAAAACAGAATACAACATATGCATAACGTATTCAAAAAGGTTTGGTTAAAAGCATTCAAAATGTCCATTCCACTTCAACAGTGACAGGTAAGT
Source organism: Micropoecilia bifurca (assembly GCA_903067075.1). Lineage (NCBI taxonomy): Eukaryota > Metazoa > Chordata > Actinopteri > Cyprinodontiformes > Poeciliidae > Micropoecilia > Micropoecilia bifurca. Next base: position 7,022 of record CAEGAF010079026.1, read on the forward strand.
TAGTGTTATAACACTGACTTACCTCTTGTCATTAACCTTTACAAAAGAAAATACATTCAAATACCTTTTCAGAGTGATAGGGAAAGATAATTATCTCTATTTTCAAAGGGTCAAAGTGGATTTCAACTATCAACTTCCAGTCCACTGGAACCTCTCCTAAAAAACAGATGTTAATGCATTTAGTTATACTGAACTACTTGTGTTCCAACTGAATGAAGTGCTCCCACTGCATTATGTTAACCCTTTCATGCATAAATTATGATCCTTTTGTCAGGATATTTTCCCTTTTTTATTTTCTTAAGGCATAAAAAAAGGTAGGAATTAATTTTTTGTAATTTTTTTAGGTGTTCGATTTTAATTTTCTCCAAATACAGAGTTGTTATTTGAAAAATACATCAGTAGTATTGTTCTTTAGGGGTTATCTGATGTCACAATATTCTTTTACCTTCAAGAGTCGTCTACAGTAGAAGGAGGGTCAGGGTCGGTTGGCATGCTTTATTTGTCTGTCGGCCATATTGGATTTAACAAAAATAATTTCTTGCTTTTGCAGCTGGTGGCCAGTAGTTGATAATGTATTTTATGATGCATTAGTGTCCACTTCAGTGGTCTGTGTGCATTTATAACATAACAATCCACAAGAAGCACAAAAAAAATGACTTTTCGATAGTTATCCACTGTAGTGACCACTATGCATGAAAGGGTTAAACTGATAAAAACTAAAAGAACTGATTCCAAATTTAATATTTGTAAGAATTTGACCCAGTTGTTCCCAGATATGATATTTTTCCTTTTTGAAAACTACATTTTGTGATATTATTGTTTAGCCTAATATGTGCTGGTTGCATGTAACCTAGTATGTGGCATGTTCACCAAGTTGTAGAAGTGTAGTTGTCTTAGTGCTGATGTGTTGGATTTGTAGCCAATAGAGGAAGGACTGATTCCAAATTTAAAAGTGCTTTTGTGATGTAAATTTCAACACAAAGCCAAACGTCCATAACAAAACCTAAACTATCCACTATGAACAGTACAAATAAATGGAATTGTTTTTTTTCTAACCTAACAGTTCCAAATATGTTCTTAAATTATTTTTATGTTGTATTTTGAAAAAGTATTTTCAGTCCTTGGCTCTTCCGTAACGTTCTAACTTCCTTTGAAACAAACAATACACTTAATACAAGTTAATGTGAAAGGACATAATTTTCATACCCAAAGATTCAAAATACAAATAAGGGAACATTCACAATGAATACATGCAGTGTGATGTCTGAGAATATAATTTGTTCATAGGAGCTTTCCATCATGCAGCACCCAGACCTGACTTTATGGAAGAGTGATCATATGACGAGTTACATAAAAGTAATGTTGAAATGAATGTTTTTGAACAAAACATTTTAACATCAGGCTACAACTGAGTGACTGAAAAAACTTGTATTCAAGTTATGTTTATTTATTAAGCACAAAAGGTTTTCAAATCAAAATAACACTTTAAAAGAGTTTTTTTTTACCACATTACACATCAAGGCCTGACTCTTGTCAGACCTGTAGAATAAGAAAATCATCTAAATAAAACATTCCTGGCAACAAGCAGCAAAAGCAACACTTTATTTTCTAATATGCCCCAAAATTACAGAAAGACAGCAAACAGTCATTGGCATCTATCAGGTTGGAAAGTCTTACAAATGCCTTTCTAAAGCTTTGAGACTCCAGTAAACCATAGCTGGAGCTATTAATGACTAATTCAGAGAATATGGAACAACCAGGAAACATTATGGCGGTTCTTATCTCTAGTTAGATAAGAAGTGACAAAGCATTAAGAAAAGCAAAATCCTTCCATTGAAACAAGGTGATGCGATGGTCTGGGGCTGCTTTGCTGTTTTACCTGACTCACCATATTTTATGAACCAATAAATTCTGCTCTTCATCAGAAAATCCTTTAGAAGAATGTCTATGAGTTTGTAAGCTTAAGCTCAAGTAATCAAGTTATTAAAAGGAAAGTTTTTAAATGACCTAACTGGTAATAATAAAGTGATGTATGAAGTGAAATCAACTGAGGTGGTCTGGAATTACTGTAAGCAGTCTAATTGTGCCCTAAATTTTCCAACTTGACTAAATTAAAACCTTTCTGGAAAAAATAAGGGTTGGTCAAAGTTCTTCAGAGATTTAAAGATTTATTACCAGTTAGTGGAATCGCCTGATGGCAGTTTTTTGTAGCCAAAGGCTGTGATACCTTCCCGGAGGAGGGAATTAGCTGAGATAATGCTTCCATCAACTCCCTCTCGTGCTATTAACTTTTTACTTTCATGAAAATTAAAAATAATCCTACATTATCTCACAGAGGTGCCGCCAGGAATCTTGGGCCCCCTGACAAAAAATTAGATTGGGCCCCCCTGATGTTACAATTTTTTGTATCATGTTACAATTTTTTGTAACATCAGCTGATGTTACAAATTTTTTGAGTCTATTGGACCGATAAAAAGCATCACAAATTTAAAGGCTTGCAACTGCCTTGGTTTCTTTGGTCCAATACTAATACTAGCACAATATTCACTGCTAGTGAATTTTACATCCAACAGTCCACATCTAGTATGCAAGTAGGTTGCTTAAATTTTTTCTATTAGTTTTCGATACTGAAATGTTTTCCTATGAGCAACAGTCAAAAGCAACATGCAAAATAGACATAATCCAGACTTCTCAAAAGTCCTACACAGTTGCATTATATTCAAGCTGCAGTACATATTTCTCCATATTTGTTAAAGCTGCCACCATGTCGTAGCAGTTTGTTATGAGACAGATAATCTCTGAAGACAATCAATCTCCTCCACCTCCTTCCTGAATTACGGATACTGGCTAAAATAATGCAGCATTCTGGCCAAAACAACCAATCAGAACCAGGAGGAAGGTTTTAGTGCCGCCAGTCAACCTCATTCACTCATTGCTAAATATGCTAATGATGGAAAAACAACTTATCATTACAGGAAAATTGTTTATCCGCTGTCATTGGTAGCTATGCTAACTAGACTGAGCATTACCAACAGCACCTGAGATTGTGTTTGACAGCACTAAAACTCTCCTGCCTCTGATGGTTGTTTCTATAGTAGCATGAGAGAAGGCAGAAGAAATAGATTAGACTATCTTTGTACTATACTGTCAGAACATAACGACAATTTTAACAAATATGTGAATGTCTTTTTTATATAAAAGTGACATCCTGCAGCTTTAATTTCACTTAGGAGAGGGTGGCTTAGGAGGGATGTGTGTTGGAGCTGCTGCTGACTGACTCATCTGTTAAGTGGTAAAAGGTACAAGAACAAGTTAAATATATGAATATGTTGGTAATTTCTTTCCTTAATTCATTAAATGCTAGTGAAATGAAGGCAAACAGTAGTCTGTAGCTAAGCTAACTAAACACAAACATTAATTTAGTAATTGACAGGGCCCCTTTTTTAATTTCTATGAACAAAAAATAAAAAAAATAATTTGTGGAGGGCCCCATGTTGGTCAGGGCCCTTAGAATTGTCATCATTTTTCCCCCATATACCCCACTCCTGTGTGGTATATGCGGTATATCTGTTTCTTTTTTGTGTCTCTGCTGTGTCTTTTCAAACCCTCAGTGGGTTGTGGCAGAGGGTCCTTTGGACTAAGCCAAGTTCTGCTGGAGGTCCCTTCCTGTTAAAGGGAGCTCGTCCACTTCACTATTGCTACATTCATGCTCAGTATGAGGGATTGCTGTAAAATTATCAACACAGTGCATGTGATTGCTGCTACATACTGGTCCAAGAAGAGTTAATACTGCAATACTGCAAAATTAGATCAAAACTTTTTAAACTTTATTGAATAACTATTTGAGCATAATGTACTGTTTGATAACTAGGATCAGTTGCAATGTATGTGTTATTAAATTGAAAGATATTGTAAAGTGCCTTGAGATTACATTTTTTGTGAATTTTGCTATATAAATAAAACTAAATTCAATTCAATTCAACTGAAATGAATTGAATTGAGGGCTGTGCAGTGGTGTGGTTCATAGCACTGTTAGCTTTCGACTAGGAGGTCCTGGGTTTGACTCCCAACCTGGGGTCTTTCTGAATGGAGTTTGCAGAAGCTCCTTATCTTGTAATGATTTTGCAGTAATGATTTTGCTTTTATTCAGGGTATTTTCATGCGATAATAAAATGAAGCCTTAAATCTAATTATATTCACCAGCACTATGCATATGCATTCTATAAACTGTAAGTGCTCAGGTTCAAATCTCATCTTCCAGTTGGATGACAGTAAATGGTTTTGCTTGAAAATAAATTGCATTTTAAGGTTAGAGGGCAACATGGCGTGGTAATAAAAATATTTGATTAAGTTCTCTTTTTTAATTAATACAACAAAAATAAACCAGTGTGCATGTGGCCATTGTAAAATGTCAGGCTGATTTAATTTAATCTAGATACAAATACTAATATTTAGAGAAAGTTAAAAGGCTGAACTTCTAAATCAAGGGAGCTCAAGTCCAGTCCTTGAGAGCTACCTTCCTGCAACTTTCAGATGTATCCCTGCTCCAAAACACCTGAACCAAATGAATGGCTCGTTACCAGGCCTGTTTAGAGCTCATCCCAGTCTGTTGAAGAAAGGGTGCTTCTAAGAGTTGTAGGCTGTAGGATGGTAGCTATCGAGGACTGGACCTGAGCACTCCTGTGTTAAGTCATTTACGATTTGTCATGTTTGTAGCTTTTTAAATTTGTAATTTTAAGTTAGAAACAACAGACACAAAGTAAACCTCTATATGTGAAGGGTTTATTAAACACTAGTTGATATCAGTCCTGACAGCATTTGCATCTCTAATGTCTAAGATATATATAAAAACACACACATGCAAACACAGAGGCCAAATGCCTTAAAATAAAGCACAAAGCAGATGTGAATCTGTGCAATAAATAATGCAAATAACAGTATATACAATTGGTCCAATGGGATAAGTCTGAATACATTTCTTAATATTTGAAATGGTTACTTTACCTTGAAAAAGTAATGGTCTTTCATCGCTACTTTAAGTCTTTTCAGAAAGCTGAACAAAAACCAGCTGCGTTTGTTGGAAAACTTTACAAACTATGATAGATGTGCTAAAAACATTTGGTACTATGGTTAGTAATACATTTCTGATGCAGAGTTGTAGCCCTTGCAGTGTTGTTCTTTCTTCAGTCAGGCTAAACTTATAGAATGAAAGGTTATAGGATGAAAAGATAAATCAAAATGTCTCAGGACTAGGATGTAGGTCTAAGTGTGCAGGATGATTAAGAGAGTTCTTGTGATGAAGCTGCCATTTATCACTTACGCATATATGTTTTTTGCTTTTTTTTTCCTTAAATTCATGGTTTCATATGAGGATCTCAACGATGTCTGTGTCTACCTCTTGTTGGACTGCTGGAGCTGAGGGGAGAGCTTGTTGCTGTGAATGGGTCTGAACAAGAAACCTCCGTTCAAAAGTGCTGCTGTGAAACACTGGAACTTCTACACAAAGATGACAAAAGACAAGAACACATGTAAACGTCAGAAAGGTTTTAAGATGAACAATGAAAATCTGTTCAGTGAAGTTAACCCTGATCTTTCTTTGGTTTGATGCACAACTTTTATTGTTCATCTATTTTGCCTCAGTCCTTTACTTGATGCTCCCGTACAGTTTTAAATATTGCATAAACGTAACAATATCTTTGTGCCCAGAAAAACATAAACACACAGTGCTAATAAAAATGGTTTCCTTTCTTGTGAGCAACCTAAGCTGGCATTACCTAATCTTTCAATAAGGTATGTCAAAATATTGACTGAACATTAGGAACAGAACAAGATCAGTATGTGACCATACAAAATTCTACAATAAAACTAAATAACTAAACTTATTTATGCGATGAGTTCATTGAGAAGAACTTTGTTTGAAACATAGTTCTACAAAAAAAAAAAATCATAAAATGAATTTGAAAGAACCGATGACTTTATAATCCTACAGGTTAGCATGTGAGCTGACCTGCCAAGCGATCTGGAATGTAGACTGGGCTGGGGCTTGATAGGCGGGCAGGCAGGGTCATACTCTGCAGGACTGAAGGGCTGGGCTTGCTGGCTTCTTGGCTTTGACCCTTGTCAGTCTGGGTGCAGCTGTCCCGGCTGCCTGTCTTTGAGTGACCTGTAGTCATCGGAGTGGTAGAAAGTACGGGGGAGGGGGATGATGAAATGGATTCTGTCCGCAGAGACTCTGTGCGACACTCTGGACCCAGCAGAACTCCTACACAACCATAAAAGAAAACGGAAAAACTTCTTGTAGAATTAACAACTGATTTTAGTCCCACCCTCCTCTACCTCTGATTTGTTTCAGTCCAACTTACCTAATGAACCACAGTCTGCTTTAGGAAATAAATGACTCTTCATAGAAACATTTTGTTATTAGTCAGACTGTCTACAACTTTGGAGTGGAAACATAAAGGAAATAAATTGGAATCAGCTTTTTAAACATTTCAACGATAAAATGACATTATGTTCTTGCAGCTCTGGTTTGCGAGTTTCCTCTTGGTAAGTACACTAGGTGCAACAGTTACTTAGCTGTCCAGGATTAGGACCACTGTACCAACCTGAAACCATTATTTCAACATGCCTGTCCAGGAGACGAAACTGTACCAGTCTCACTATATTTTTGCCTTTCACATTACTAACCCAACTCCATATGGAGTATATGACTAAACTTATCTGACTGGAAAATAGTTAAGCTCTTGACACAGGATGATGTGTGATGTTTTGCATATTGCTCATCTAACCTGCTAACAGAAAGTATCTCTCTCTTTTGTTTCATCATTTAGCTGAACTAATAGTTCATATTAGTTTCTAATAAGAAAGAGAATAAAAAATTACTACATATGAATACATTATAACTTGAACCTGTAGAAGAAAAATAATAACCAATGAAATTGTTTCAGGCCCATTTCCCAATCAATCTTTCCACTATGAGAGAACGATGGAGACTTCCCAAGACCACTACGAAATGTCTATTCCAGAAAAACAATTGGTCTTTGCAGTATTGAGAAAAACAACATATTTATATTCTTGTGGAATATGCAAATACACTTTAAACAACAGAAATGTTCCTTCCTAAAATGTTAAGTCAGAACTGTTGATCTTGACTATATAATATTAATGCCTTTTTAGAGTATTTATGACCATGGTGTAGTGGCATTTCTTTGTAGTATTGAGACAGAAATGATAAATGTATTGTATGTTCTCCTAAATAATTTTATTTAATAACTTGTTTATATTAGTTTTATTCTCAGTGCTTTGCAAATTGATGAGGCTAAAACAGTTAATAATTTAATTTCCAATTTAGAGCTCAAGTATGATCTGTAGTAAATCAGAAGAAAAAAAACAACATGTTTATACCAAGGCTTCCCTTCCAGCTGGCATCCTTGCGCTCCTCAGTGATTGGTGAGCTGCTAAGCCCAAGGCTGTGCGAAAGCAGCCCTGAACCACTAGGACCAGTGTTGGAGATGGACATCAAGGATTTAGAAGGCCGCATGGCAGACGGTGCATCAGACTTCATGGGTTCCTTCCTAGAGCGCTGATGAAGAACCTTTATCATGGCGTCTTTCTCAATGATCTGGGCATGAAGATTCTTTATCCTGCAAGAATGAAGAATTAACTTTGAGTTAGATCAAGAGACTATGCAGCTGCAAAGTTAGACCAAAATGGCAAAAAGTGTCAGTGGCCAAAAAAAAACGAGAATTCTACCACACTGACGATATGATTGTTCAAAATCAGGAGAATTGCCTATTCATAGTGTGCCTTGTCTGGATTGTTTTTTAATGCTTCATCAGATTCCTTTCCATAGTACTCCATGAGCAAATCTTGTCCTCCTGACTACTCTGGCTCAGGATAAATGCTAAACCCAATGCAGACTAGTTAATCTGGCTTCATACTCTGTCAGTTCAGTTGTCACATTTTAGGGGGAGAAATTAGCTTAGCTCAGCAACTAAGATTCTGAGTAAAGCAAAACACAGAGCTAATATGCTATTGTTTAGCTATGTGCTGGTCCAGGAGAGAATGCTGCAAATCAATGACTTGAGGCTATCTGCTAGGTTTCCTTTTAAACTAATATGAATAATTATCTCAGCTCAATGTACTATTTGATAACTAGGATCAATTGGAATGTGTGCATGGTAGAGGTTCAACGACTTCATAATTTTTAAGGTCAACTACAACATGATAAAAGTCACGTTGACAAGTCGCAGTTACGTCATAGTAACGCAAGCACAAAATGCTTCACAACAACTTAGAGATTTTATCAGCTATATTCACCGCAAATATTGATAAAAAAATGCATTTATTAAGTCTATTATGCAGATTTAAAAGAGCAAGAAACAAATCATTCTTTGTGAGCAGCAGAGAAAAGTTGCACAAAGTCGGGTCTGACTTTTTTTTTAACATCGCCTGAGACTGATGATCGCTGAATTAGGAGTCAAATTATTACACAGACCACAATGATGTTTTTGGAACATCACAAACCAAACTTATTATAAATGATCCCGTTTGGTTACCGTTAAATTCTGCCCCGATGCACAGCAGGAAGCTCTGCTGACTCAGCAGGAAGCTCTGCTGACTCAGCAGGAAGCTCTGCTGACTCAGCAGGAAGCTCTGCTGACTCAGCAGGAAGAGACAACATTTGCTGTGAACTGGCAATATACAAATAAACTGAACTGATCATCAAAGTGTTTTTTTTTTCTATTTTAAATAATTTGCTTTTAATTTTATTGCTTTTTATTTTAACAAACTCAAGCAAGGGCTGTAGTCATGGTTATCCAGACAGCTGGTCAGGAGCTTCCTGAAGACTTATGCAAATTTGCATTTTATCTCAAATTAGGATTTATAAAAGGCAACGTGTGTCTGCACACAGTTTCATGACTTAGAATTGTTTAGGCAAGTTTCAGTAATTCTCCCAAGTGAAAACTTTCAGTCCAAAAATTATACACTTTTCTATGAATGAGGATTCAAATTTCATCTTTTTAACACCTTGGTATCTCCCATGGCATTTTCCACAGCAATTAACATCTTAGACCATGTGACCAAAACAACTTATCAGCCATTGCTGTGGATATTTTTGGACTGAGATTCAGACAACTCAAATATTAACCTGCATGCAACTCAATATTTGATGGGCCAATGACTCACATGTATGTGACTTCAATGGCCCCATAGTTGAAATTGTTCTGACTCGAAGATGTAAACTTGTTACTCCCAACCATTTTCAGTACAAAACGAGCTGCATGAAATTTCTTCAAATTACAAGAAGTCCAGTTTTAAGCTATTATTTTCTATTTCTATATTTCTATATTTTCTATTTTAAGCACATTTAAAACCCAGAATTAATTTACATGTGCTGTATATTTGTTACCCAACCTGCTCTCCATATCGAGGCAGCGACGATTGGCCATCAGGATCTCCTCTTCTTCCTTCTGAATTCGAGCTTCAACAGAAGTATCGTAGCTGTTGCTTGGAGAGTGGTTTATCCCTGCTGCAGATGTATCCCTACAGCACAAGAGACACATTTTAAAAAACAAGCAGAAGATGATCTTGACAAGAGGTCTTTATCTCAAGTTCTCAAGGGACATTGTACTGCAGCTGGATGTGTCTCTGGTATAACAATAAGAAGGTTTGGTGAATGTGCATATGCAACTGGGGGGTTTGGTAGCTCAAAAATGGTTAAGCACCTCTGTATGAGATTCTGCCGAATTCCCACACAACAATTCCTATTCAGGCTAGATTATATTACTGATGTTCCTATTTGGTGATACACAGCTCAACATTTGTTATCTTGTAAATAAAAAAGTGTATAATTTCAGCTATTGATTACTTTACATTCCTAAGCATTAGCAAATTATTGTTTACTGAAAAATGTAAGCAAATTACTGCTAGTAACATTAGCCCAAGTCAGCAGTAATGGGGCTTTTTGGGAACATGTAAGAGATAAAAATTAACATTACAATAACAAAACAATTGCAAATATTGTAAGCGAATATGGAAGAATATTTGTTTCCAGAAATCACAGTACTATTGAAACCTGCCTAGTTATTGTTCCTTCAGGAAGAAAATCAGTCACCTGAATTTATGTGTTGAGAAAAACCACAATACATTTTTGATTGATTATTTAGAATGGTCTTACTAAATTGGTATACTATTTTAATTCAAAATATAAATAAGAACTGTTAAAAGTATTCTTAAAATAATAAATATTTATTCAAATCAGATTTTTATTTTATATCAGATTCGTATTTTATATCAGATTTTGATTTTTTAGATTGCTTTCTTTGTTGAAGTATAACACTTATTTTCTATCAGAAACAAAGTTCTTGGTTGGAAAAATAATCCTTTTAAATCGAAAATGGGTTAATAGGTGCTTGGCTAGTCATGCACTAACCGGTTAAAGTGTGGTTCGGTTCTACCCATGGTAATGAGCTTCTTCGTTATACGGTCTGTTCCTTACTATTGTGGGCAGAACGTGAGTGCTTCATGTGAGTGTTTCAAACTGTCGGCACAAAACTGCTGCTCCGACAGAAAGCTGACTACAGCTGCAACATTCTTCTCTGCTGTTCATTCTTCGGAGAGACCAGCTGCTTACTGCGCTACAAAACTTAAAGCATGTGTTTCTGCCGATGCTCCCAATTAAACTCATAATATGCTCTTCTGAGCAGCTCTCTGATAGCAGATGGCATGTAAGCTCTCCACAGCTAATATATAATATTGTTTTAGAGTTTGCTGAGCCAATGAGGGAAAGGTGCCAACTGTCTAACAAATCACTTCGGTGCCATACATGGCTCAGTTCGGCTAGTACTATTCCTGAAGTAGGTACGAAAATCAGAGAACAGACAGACAGAGCCGAGTCAAATGTACTAATGACAAATTATTCTAGCTGGGGTGAACCAGGATAAACAGGTTAGAGATGGTCTAGTGGAAAACTGCCTAATGATGGACCCAAAGCTGGCGTCTTAACTCCAGCCGATTGACAGAAAGGCTACCAGTTTTTTTGCTCTCTATTCACCTTTTGTGAATGTCCACAGAAGTCCAGGGAGGGGGTTGTCATTTCATCATCACTGTGTAATTGTCAGTTACTTAAACTCAGTATTCTGACATCACCATCAGATTTAGGGGAAATCAGAATTTGAACTCTCTACATAGGTTTTTCATGAGCTTTGGCAAGAGTCAACTTGTGCATTACTTCCAACTTATGGTGTAAACTAAGCATTATGACCAGTCATCATAATGTTGTAAAACAAGACAGTCAAGATAAACAGATTGTAATATATACACAAAACTAAATTTAGGCCTGAAACCTGATGCTGTCTTCAACTGCAGAAATCTCACCTCTGCATAGCAACAGACGCAGCAGCATCCAGGGCAAACTGCCTCATTACGCTTTCCTCTAAATACTTCTGCTCCCACTTAGTCATGTCAGCCTCCAGAGCCAGAATCCGCTCCTCCTTCTCTCTTAGGTGCTCCATTAGTGCTGTGGCATTGTACTCTGATGTCACCAAGCCGCTGCTCTGTGAGGTTCCTTGACGCTGAATCGCATGATTAACACATGAAGATTGACGAAAAAAAAACATGCAGAAGACATAAGAAAAACATTTTCTAAAAGTTCTCACGTTCATCTCCCATAGTGTCTGTCTGACACAATTCCTTTTAATAGCTCTAAACTCCATCATTGTTATCAATATTTTGGTTTTGCTAGTTAAAATCTGAACAGCAGTATTTTAGACAGCAGTGGGTCCAAAACAGCTTAATCTTTGCAATCATTATCAACTGAAAAACAAAGCTGTAAGAATAGTAAACAGCAAGCTAAATTCCATTACTGTTATCATTCTGGTGGCTTACTGGTTTTATGTTTTGTAATCAGAGTGAGAGCTTCATTGCCTTCCCCTCCACTTCTACATATGAGAGAACATTTAGGTTTAAAGAAAAAACTGCTCTGGCTTATTTCAAGCACCATTTAGGGTGCTCCCATGGCAACAGTGTTAAATTGTGTCTGTTAAGTCACTAAATGAGGAACAATGTTCCTCGGAACGCTGAAAGTTTAAAACTCCTAAAATTACATTGACTTAAGTAATCATGACATTGCTCCAACAAAAGGCTGCAAGCAGACAGCTATGGAGCTCCAACAGTCTCATAATTCACAAATACACAGAACAAGATTCACATTTGTATTTTTGATCCAAACACAAATATATCTTGATTTCCAAGCTGCTTCAAGTCTATGAGCTGTGCTGCACTTGTGTGTGAATTTTGAGACTAACATCTCAATCCACAAATGTCTTTTTTTTTTTAAATACATGGTATATCTGATTTTATGATCAGCAACCAAACAGATGGCCTCCTTGTTTAAGCCAATCACAATGGGTTAGTGTGATTGGCTGAAATATGGGTCTGTTTATGTGACTGGCTGTAACAAGGAAGCCATCTGGTTGGTTGCTGATTATCCAATCAGATAGACCATTAATTAAGTAAAGACATTTGTGGATTGAGACATCAGGGGAGTCTCAAAATTAAAATGCAGCACAAATCACAAGCCAGAAAGAAACTTGGAAATCAAGATATATTGGTGTTTGCATCAAAAGTACAAATGTGAAACTTGTTCTCTGCATTTGTGTATCTCTCGTGCATTTGTGAATTATGAGACTGTTTTAGCTCCACAGACATCAATCATTTGCAATTTATCAAAGTTAAAGCTGTAGATGCAGATTTCCCAGAAAAGAAATGCTGCAGCTCGATACATAGATTTTAAGACTTATTATTGTAAATACTGTACAAGTACTCTGAATTATGCATATAAATCAATAGTTATTTTTAGCTAAAAGCTATCAGTGAAATATCACAAGGTTGACACAGAACTGTGGAGATATAGGAATACAGAATTGTGAAATGGTTACCTGCTGCAGACGTAAAGACTCCAGCTCTCTTTCCAGTCTTGTACGGAGACGGTGTTCTAGTTGTTCTCTCTTCTCACATGCTGCTTGGAGCTGAGCCAGAGCCTGTTGCATCCTTTCCACTTTCTCCACATAAACTTGTTTTTTTTTAAGCTGCAGAAAAATAGAAGTTATTGTCGATGGCGTTTTTAATGTTTAGTTCTCTGCCACAGTAAAATAAAAGGCTTATAATCAGCCATCCTCCCCAGCAGTGTGAGACAAAGTCATACAACTTTTTAAAAAAATATGACTTTCTACAGATGTTCTTATCCATGTTCGAGGTGTTAAAAAGAAAATTTGACTGTGTAGAAATGAACTTACAGATGTTCAGTATCATAACTGTGTTTTTCTGTTTTGTTTTTCGTTTCTTTTCCCTTTTGTTTTTGATTCGAGTTTTATTTTCCTGGAGCACGTGTTACTTCCCGTGGCATCCACCAGATGCCGCCAGTGGACAGAGCCCCTGGAGAGGTGCGGTGCCAACCCAGTAGACGCACCTGCAGCTTGTTTGGAAAGCGCGGTCTGGGTGTATATAAGCAGCGGCTGAACGACTTCTCATGTTACCAAGGTTAGAGTGCTTACTAACCTTGGTAACATTCGTTCCAGAGAAATACCATCTGTGTTTTCCATCTAGTTAATCCTCCTTGTTTCCTCGCCAGGTGAACCTGTTGTCTCCCGTGTGCCGTTTGCCCCGGGATTCCTCGTGAGATCTAGCTGCCTGCCTTACGTCCGTCTCCAGTGGACTCCCCTTCGTGACACCACAGTTGTTGACTGTCCGTGCCCGAACCCACTTGGAGATTTTCTACAACTGGACCTAGTCGGACTCCGCTTCTTCAGCCAAGTAAAAACCCGTCCGCCCTCCAACGAAGCCCTCTTCTCCAGCGCTCTGCGAACAACCAAACTCATCCTCTCCAAGTAAGACCTCCTCTGTTCATTCCAGGAAAGATCTCTCAACCACTCACTAACCCGTCGCCTCTCGTTGACAGTCAGGCGATACGGTCAGCCGTTCCAGAACCTATTCCCCTTTCCCCTGGATTCAATAAACTCATTATTGTTCATTTACTTTCTTCTCCTGATTGTGTTCTCGCATGTGGGTTAAAAGACTTGAAACCAACATGACAGTGTGTAAATGTACAATAATGCATTTCAAAATCATTGTAAAGTACCTATTCAACTTTTTCCCAACAAACTCATTGTATTTTTTATGTTTGGACCCACACCAAGTTGTGGTCTGAAGTGGAAGGAGAATGCTACTTGGCTTTCAAAATCTTTTAAGAAGAGAAGTCTTAAGACTGTCAGGTTTCTGTATTCCAACAACTTGATAGTGAGCTATCAGGTTTAACCACATAGCAAGCTATTAAGCTACCCAGAGTTTTTCAGGAGATTTTCTTCAAAACTTGTACCTACTGAAGTCAGTTCATGACGAATCCTTGGTAAATAGAAAGCTGTCAAAAAACTCTAAATTCAGTCCACTTAACCCTTTTGCGTGCAAGGACTGAGGCAAACATAGAGGATGAAAATGATACAAGTACCTGTTCATTGTAGTTTGTGTCAAATCCTGTCGTAACACCCTAAGAGTGAATGAGGACGTTCCGTTGTCATAATGGCAAATGGTGCCGAAAAACTTATTTTAAAGAAAAGGACTACTGGAGTAATGTGCAACAATGTGGTATGATGTTGGGCTTTTCCTCCATCCAACTGATCAGCGCCACTTTGCTGTTGAAGATTCTAACCTGGCAGCTTTACGCTCTTATGAAAATACTACTTGACAACATCTGGACACAAAGTTAAAGCTTCAATCTGAGTATCTGAAAGAGGCGATCTCTGCCGCAGTCTGCATGTTGGTTCATCCCGCAAAAAGAGCCGCTGCTGAGTCAGCGGAGAATCCTGCTGCGCATCGGGATGGAGCAGCAGCAGGTGGCAGCGCAGAATTTAACAGCAACTAAACAGGATCCATTCATAATAACTTTGGGTTGTGATGCACAAACCAAAAGCACCATTGTGTCACTAGTCGGTGTCATAATCTGTATCTTTCTCCATCCTAACTAAACTCCTCATACTAGTGGAACACATCAGCCTCAGTCATTCTTCAAAGTTTAGTAAGAATCTGAGCTTCTTTGCTTGAATCAAACTTTCACTCTAAGCGCTTGTAATGTTTATTGTTTTTTTCCATTCATAATTCAACAAATCAACATAAAAAATATAGTAAAAAGGAGAAGCAAGTTTCATTAGTTGGTGTAATTTTCAGATTTTAGCTCAAACTGGTACATTTTAGGGGCATTTTCAATATTTCTATATTCGAAAAGCAATTATAAGCAGGGGAGATATAAGGAGTGTGATCTGACCATATTGTGTAGTGATCCTAATTGGCCACATGATGGTGACAAACCCACCGTATCCGGGCCAGCAACAGGATGGCCAGTCAACGCCCCAGTCCGGATGCTTCATTTGTGCATTTTACGTTTGCCAACTTTTAATGGCTTAATGCAGATATACGTTATTGTGACTGACCAGGGCACATTCACAATTAAGATTTTTTTTAAATAATTTATCTTAAAATAATGCAGTCCTGTGCCCTCAATGCTAAATTAAATGTCAGTGAATCCCCTTTCTGTTTGAACATGAGTGCATTAAACAGCATAGTTCAGTAAGTAATGCAATGGACTCTGAATCAGGCTGCAGGTTTGAATTTGGGTTGAGCCATATATTTCACTTCATTTCCTTGCGGGATCAATAAATTCATTTTGAATTTGTTTTCTCAGCCAACATGAGTAAGCGCAGTGAAATAGCTCGCTGAGTAATGTGATGGACTGAGACTGCAGGTTTGATTCCGGGTATGTACAACATATTAATACGCATGTCTACGTGGATGGGACGGTGCATGGTGAGGACCTGCTGGATTGTAGCTCCTTACAATCAGTTCTAGTTTGATATTGTAATAGAACACTCGCATATACAATCGAGGGGTGAAATAAATCCCAAAGATCTACATTTGCAGTTATCTGGTCCAATTAATAGAATGCCTCCTCTTCTTTATCTGTTGAGATAATTTGGTAATATATCAGGATACAAAGTTAATCTATATTTTTCTCACCTCCTCCTCCAGTTTAACCACTTTTGCCTGGGCATTGTTCAGTGCTTGGTCTCTGATCTCAATGTGTCTCCTTTGGTCATCTGCAGTTGAGCGCAGCGCATTCAGCTCCATCTCCAGCTTTTCCTTCTCCCGCAGAATTTCTTTATCTTAATGGACAATAGAATATAAAAACATTTATGGTCATTGTATATCTAAAGCATCCCTTCATTTTTGTGTATTTTGAATGCATGTAGACTGAATCCTGCCTAAAAACAGATTTTCTGCCGATTCATTGGCTTCATGGATCTCGACTGTAGTCAGCTTAATTTAGTTCCAACAAATCTAATGATCAATAAAAGCTGATTCAGCTACAACATCCCCAAAGAACTTTCTCTAGTAAAATAAATACTGAAAAGCACTTCTAAAATCAAAATAACATTTATTTACAAGTTGGAGCGGTCATGGCCTTCAAATTTTAATACACAAAATCTAATTTCAGAGTTGTTTAAAAAACGTTCTAAGCTAATACACAACTAGATTGCAGAGTCACGTGTGTGTGTTTGTGCGTGTGTGTGTGTGTGTGTCTGTCACTCACTCTGAGCAACCAGCTGGGAGATGGTTTTCCGATTGTCTTCAGAGTTGTCACACTCTTTAGACGCGAGCTGTTTATTAGCAGTCTCCATGCGCTCTTTAAAATAACATAAGACAAATTTACAAATACACATCATGACATCCATAAATAAATAATATTTTTTAAATAATTTAAAATTCTGTCATGTTTAACACTTTGTTGTCACAAGTCTTATTAAAAAGTGGGGAAAGTCATCCAATGGCTTGGATAAGATAAGTTTTGTTAACCTTTATGAGAGATAAAAACTTTGGCTACATTTCAGTCTGAAGACGCATAGATCATTTCAGCAAATTACAACAATGCTTTATTTCTTAAATACATATATTTATTTAAATGTACATGTCTTTGGAATGAGACACAGAAAATAATGTTACAAAATAAACTTATTTCTGTTTATTTTATTGATATGTTAAAATAATATAATTTGATTTCTTGGTACCCATAAAGAGACGACTAACACTTGCTATAATCATATTATGACAGGAGCATTCAAGGCTTTCATTCAGCCTATCTAAAGTTAACAAATTTTATGCACTGATACGGAGCATATAAAGCAAATGCAAGAGCTGATTGAAGAGTTCAGAAACATAATGATCCATGTTTTATCCATGTTAAAAGTAAAGGCTACAAGTTCATCTCAAAGTTGCTTTATGTTCTTGTGACAGTAATTTTCAATATTTTTAAAATGTTTAAAGTTCAATCAACTGTGGTAAAGGTTCCCAAATGGGAACCAAAGAGGAAATGCAACTCTAAATTGCAAAAGAAAACTATCCAAAACTATTTAAGATTTACTTCAACATAAAGATGCATCACTTACTCATCACTCTTTTTTGCATTTAAACCTTAAACTGTAATATGCAAATTTTACAAAAAATATATTTTTTCGCGTATGCGTTAAAACTGTCACTGTTGTGACAGTATGGTATGACTCACATAATCTATGAAAAAAATCTAGCTCCTCTGCTTTCTTCCAGCGCTAACTAGAAACCAATCAGAGCCAGGAGGAGGTTCTTAGTGCTGTCAATCATTCTTGTATACTACAACTTTTTCTGATAAGAGAATCTGCCAGGAATGCTCAGGCCTCACCAGCGATGGCAGCATATGAATGATTGTCCTGGAAGAGTAAATTATTTCTCCACCATTAAATGCACACAAACATAACTTACAACTAGTTATTTCAGAAACTCCTGATCTTTTGGAATTTTCATACACAACCATTTATCAGGTTTACAATGAATTATTCAAAGAATAGAAAATATACAGTGAGCTTGTAACTATGCAGAACACCCAATTCAGTTCCTCAAAGCTGAATAACAAAAGAACAGAAAACAGTTACCCTCTGACAAATCTCAATTTCAGCTGAAACATTTAAATGCTAGGGTCAAAATTTGGAGTAGAAAACATGGAAGCATGGATTAATGCTACCTTGCAACAACTGTTTAAGTTGCTCATGGTTCAATGGTGTGAGAGATATTTGCTTGATACAATATGGAACTCGTATCTGGTGAACAATGACTAAATAGAGTCTACTTGCTTTACCAGGGAATGACAACAAGTTACCTGTATTCCAATGTCCTCCATAATTATCAGGTCTCAATCCAACACAGCACTTTTGGGAAGTGATGTAACAGGAAATTTGAATTATGGATGAGCACCTGACATAATGACCTTACATCCCCCATAGTGATGTACGTTCATTATGGACCAAAACCTCAGAAATATATCATCATTGTTTAAACTATGTCATGAAGAATTACGGTAGTTTTAAAGAAAAAGAAGTGGGTCTAACTAGGAACCACCAAGGTGTACCTCTCTAAGTAGCCAGTGGATATTAATGACTTAGTAACTTCAAGGTAATGTTAGACCATTTCCTAGTTTTTTAACAAGAGACATGATTGCTGTGATGTTGAAAAATGAATTACTGATGTTAAGAGCAGCCACCCAGATTTGAGAGATTTTAGAGCTCATGGATGATGAGAGAGAAAAAATGGGAATAATAGACTATTAGAAAACTTTAATTAACTCAGTGTTTCTCAATTCCGGTCCTCACGCCCCCCTGTCCTGCATGTTTTAGGTGTTTTCCTTCACACTTGGATTGAATCTGTGGGTGATTAACAGGCTACAGCATTACCTGATGGTCATGAAATCGTTTGAATCAGCTGTTCTGGAACAGAGGCACATCTAAAACATGCAGAGGAGGGGGGCACCGAGGACTGGAATTGAGAAACACTGAGTTAACTCAAGAAATTCCAAAGCTAAGAAGGGAACAATAAGTTCACGTATAACATATCCATGATTTGTTCAATAAATGTTCTTTATGTGGATATTTACCTGTTTCCATTTATATTGTCTGATAATTAGATCTATGTTATTTTGATAGAATTATGATATCATCATTTAAAATTCACATTGAACTACTGTATAGCTTGCAAAAGCATCTTTACAACATAGTAAATAATTCATCCTTTTCTCAGCTCTCACCTCGCAGGTCTCTGTTGAAGTCATGCAGTCGGCGCACCTGTAGCTCCAACTTGCTCCTCATAGTTTTCTCCAATGCTTCTCTTTTAGAGGAAGACTTGGCAAGGTTTTCATAGGCCTCTGACACTAGCTGTATCTCTGTTTCCAACTACCCAAAAACAAAGCATACATTAAGTGACTGATTCATTGATATATACCCACTTAGTATCAATTATTAGAGCTGTTCATGGCCAGACAAGTTATTTTTTAATTTAGTCCCCTTACCACATCTAAGCTACTTTTGCAACTCGATAGTATGATGTAGTGATAAAAAATAGGTTGCACTAGAGGTGTCCAAGTCCAGTCCTCAAGAGCTACCATCCTACAACTTTTAGATATCTGCTCCAACATACGCTCACCAGCAGTCATTAAGCTCTGCAGAGGCCTGGTAACAAGCGCTTCATTTAATTCAAGTGTGTTGGAGAAGGGATATACATAACTTGTCTTCAATACATTGGATAAACTCCAATGACTACATTTCTACACTTAAACATTTTTTTAAAGTGGATTTTCAATAAAAGCAGGAAATAATGCTAATGACCAACACTGGAGCTGAAAGGTTTGCTTCGAGAAAGAAGGGTACTGCTCTTCTCAAATGGAGTGGTATACAAGAAAACACAGGTTTTGTGGATGTCCAGCTAGAAACAGCCATTACTGCTTTCCCTTCCATCTTTTCTCAACTTGTGTTGAGGATAGACTTGGCTTTGGATGAACTGATAGCTTTGTGCAGAATGACCAGTGCACAGACTTCATTTATAAGTAAAGGTAAGAAGGCAATAACATTTTTGTTTAGTTTATTAATGAAATGTTCATTTAGTGAACTACAGTTTGTATTTGTAAAGAATGCAGAAAAGAAACATAACCCACAAACTGCTGTTAGATTAACTAATATCAGCTGTAGTTATAATACAGTGCTTTATTTGGCCCCCTTGAACCTTTCAACCTTTTGCTGCTTTTCAGGCTTCAAACATAAAAATCAAAAAATTTTAATTTTGAGAAGAATCAACAATAAGTGGGACACAATCACAAATCACAAATAAAACAACTGCAAAGTGAGGTATGCAATGTTATTCCACCCCTTTACTTTCAGTGCAGCAAATGCACTCCAGAAGTTCAGTGAGGATTTCTGAATGATCCAATGTTATCCTAAATGACTGATGATGATAAATAGGTGCATCATTACCTGTGTGTAATGATGCACCTATATTGGGGTGCAAATAAAATGAATTTAAAAAAGATCTAAGTTGCTTTGATCAGATCAGTTTTGGACTACGGATGTGTAGTTTACAGGCAAGCTTCAAAAACAGTAATTAGTAAATTAGAAGTTATTCAGAATCAAGCTTTGAGATTATGTTGTGGAGCTTTGAAGACATCTCCATCTCTGGCAGTGAGGGTAGAAATGGGGGAGATTCCTTTATATTTAAGGCAAAAGCAAATTATGCTGAATTATTGGGTGAGTTTGCAGGGACATAAGGAGGAAAATAATACGGCAGTAAGAACTGAGACCTTGCTGGGAGAGTGAAAAAGCTAAAATAGACTATTTTGCCTGGGTAGCAGATAAATGTATTAGAGAAATAGATATACAGGGAAAGACATACTCTGCTGCGGTGCCTTATCCAATTACACCTTATTGGCTATTTCCATATGTGAATGTAGATGTAGAAGCTTACAAAGAAATGCAGATAAATAAAGATAAAAATTGGGAAAATTTTGTGAATAACAGAATTAGGAATATGTATAAATCCTTTACAGTTATATACACACATGGCTCAAAAGATTTAGTTTCATATAAAACAGGATTTGCTTGTGTTATTCCTGAATTAGGTATAGAAGCAAAATACATCTGATTATTTATTTGTTTATACAGTGGAAATGTTAGAAATCCTGATGGCCTTACAGTAGATAGAACAACATAGAATTGAAAATGTTCTTATATGTTCAGATTAATTATCATCATTAATGTCCATTTTAAATAATTCATCTGAAAGTCATATGGAATTGGTATATAAGAGAAAAATTAAGTCTGAATGGCAATAATTAGGGGAGGAAGGAATTAAAGGTTGTCATTTATTTAATATACAAAAGAAAGTAGGAAATATGGAAATAATTGGAGAAAACCGAAAATAACAAGTAGTGATGACAAGATTGAGGATTGGACATACCAAATTAAATAAAACATTACATTTGATAGGCAAACATCCAACAGGTAGTTGTGAGTGTGGTATGGATATGGAAACGGTGGAACATATAATAATTCATTGTAAAAAGGTATGCAGCAAGTAGAGAGAAGCTAAGACAAGTAAGTTTAAAATATGATATAGAGACATTAAAATTAAATAAGATATAAAATAAATAAAGCAGTCATTAAATTTTTTAAGGAAACAGGATTATTTATGAGAATTTAGATCAAAGGGAGATACTCTGGTTCACACTCTAGCATAGTAGATGGTGATAATACATCTTAATGTTAGATGTCACCCGCCAATAAAACCAGAAGAAGAAGAAGAAGTAATGATGCACCTGCTCTGTGATCATCTCAGGGTTGTGTTTAAAGCGCAGAGAGCATCATGAAGACCAAGGAACACACCAGACAGGTCCAAGATGCTTTTGAGGAGAAGTTTAAAGCTGGATTTGGATACAAAAAGATTTCCCAAGCTTTAAACATCTCAAGAAGCACTGAGCAAGTGATCATATTGAAATGGAAGGAGTATCAGACCACTGCAAAGGAGAAGACTGATCAGAGTCAAGAGCCAAGAGGCCCATGATCATTCTGGATGAACTGCAGAGGTCTATAGCGGAGGTGGGAGAGTCTGTCCATAGGACAACAATCAGTTGTACACTGCACAAATCTGACCTTTATGGAAGAGTGGCAAGAAGAAAGCCATTTCTCAAAGATATCCATAAAAGGTCTCGTTTAAAGTTTGGTGTGTCTTCACCGTGGATAAGGTGCTCTGGTCAGATGAAACCAAAATCCAACTTTTTAGCCACAATGCAAATCGATATATTTGGTGTGAAGGCAACACAGCTCATCGCCCTGAACACACCATCCCCACTGTCAAACATGGTGGTGGCAGCATCATGGTTTGGACCTGCCTTTCTTCAGCAGGGACAGGGAAGACGGATAAAATTGATGGGAAGATGGATGGAGCCAAATACAAGACCATTCTGGAAGAAAACCTGTTTGAGTCTGCTAAAGACCTGAGACTGGGACGGAGATTTGTCTTCCAACAAGACAATAATCCCAAACATAAAGCAAAATCTGCAGTTCACAAATAAACGTATCCAGATGTTCGAATGGCCAAGTCAAAGTCCAAGCCGGAATCCAATCGAGAGTCTGTAGAAAGAGCTGAAAACTGCTGTTCACAAGCGTCTCCATCCAACCTCACTGGGCTTCAGCTGTTTTGCAAGGAAGAGTGGGCAACAGTATCAGCCTCTCGATGTGCAAAACAATATGCAAACGACTTGCAGCTGTAATCTACAAAGTATTAACGCCAGGGAGCCTAATAACATTGCTGCACGCCCCACTTTACAGTTTTTTATTTGTGTTATGATTCATGTCCTGTCCATGCCGTGTTAAGCACTCATTCAGCTCACCTGCCATGCCTGATTGCTTACCTGTTCCACCTGGGCCTTGCCCTACTTAAACACCCCTCAGCCTCTGCTTCCTTGCCAGGTTATCGAAAGCCATGAGCCAGTAGAGATCCAGCGTTTCCTTCCAAGCCTTCAGTGTTTCTACGACCCCTTTCTGTCCATGGATTTACTCCTCCTGCCAAGCCCTTCACAGATCCCTTCTATTCTGGATTTCTGGACCCTGACCCAAGCTCTGCCTCACGGCCACCAATTACTGCCTGCCCCCAAAGCCAAGTTTGCTCTCTCTGTCCTCCTGTGTATGACTTCTGTCTTATTATCGACAAAGCCCCCTGTGTGTTGCGTCATGGATCTCCTTGTGAAGATCTTCATTGCTTCCACAGAAGCCTGTTCCACTGGTTTCCTTCATCTCCCTGTCATCAGATCCTTTGTTCCTCCACCCATCCACTGCTCCACAGGTCAGTTAAGCTGGACATTTTTACAATAACCCTCCTTTATCTGTGCATCACCAGCCGTCTCCCCCGTCTCCTCAGTGTTGTGTTTGACGATCTCTTCCTGAACAGAAACCAGTATCTGAAAATAAACTTGTTTTTTTCCTTTTATATACTCCTGTTTGTGGTTGAATTTCCAGGTCCCCTCTGAGTGTCCTTACAATTTGTTAATGTTTAAAATATCCAATAAATTTTGTTCCATCTCACAATTGTGACCCACTTGTTTCTTCACAAAATAATAAAAATTTTAGATCTTTGTTTGAAACCTGAAAATCAGCAAAAGGTTCAAGGGGGCCAAATACTTTGTAAGGCAGTGTGTGTGTGTGTGTGTGTGTGTGTGTGTGTGTGTGTGTGTGTGTGTGTGTGTGTGTGTGTGTGTGTGTGTGTATGATACTTTGCAAAGATGTGGGTTCTAGTCCACCATTCTAGCCTTTATCAGGTCAACATGCACCTCACCAGACATTGGTTACTGACCGATCTGTGTAATGTTGCATTTGTGTATTTTTGTGCCTTATTGCTTTGTCTGGGGTTGAGTTTAGATCAATAAACCAGTTAAAATGTTTTGAATGCATGTTTAAAGCTCAGGGTTTTACTTTCACATTTTTTTTTTTCAAATAAAAACTTTAATATATTAAGCATTACTAAAAATCTGGGTTAGCACTAGAATAACATACCAGTCTTGTCATACTTTCACACTATTACTGTATGTTAGTCAGTACAGCAGAGGGAGCTACATTACGCCTCTTTCAATTGAAACTGTCTGCAGATAAATTCAGAAATACTGCAGTTTATTTTGATACCACTAACTATTCCAATAGGTTCTTCTGAAAGCAATGTGTCTGCAGCACTGAACGAAGCCATTTGTGATGTCTACACTTCCAGCACTGTTATAGTTTATCTAAACTATGGATATAGTTTAGAGGGGAAAAAAATTTAAAATAGCATTTATAAGTCATCTCTAGACTCTTGCCTGGTAGTGATATCCTACAAAAAAAATCAGAAACATGGTGAAGCAGAGGGAGCAAAAAGCAATGACTAAGTGTGTAGGACCTTCTGATAAAAATCTTACCTTGTGTAACCTGGTGACCTTCTCACGACAAGCCTCCATCTCCTGTCTTAGAATTCTGTTCTCCTCAGTCACCATATCCACGGTCTGCTGGGCCCGGGCCATCACTGCAAAAGGCTCCCCCTGTAGCTGTATGAAGGACTGCTGCTGGGGAACATGTCCTGCCTGCATAAACAACTGGGGATGGGAAGGACCCTGGAGTTGCTGCTGATGGCATCGGTTGTGTTGCTGATGATGATGCAACCTTGGAGTGGAGCCATAAGAATCAGAAAGAAAAGCATGACCCCTCTGTGTTGTCTGATGAACAGGTCCTGGGGGGAAAGGCTCTGCCACTTGATGGGAGCCTGAGCCATGTGGAACACGGGGTCCCATAATTGGGTATGGCTCTCCTTGGCTTGGAAGTGACTGGTGAGGAATTGATGGGTGAGAGGAGTGAGAGGCAGCAGAGAGCATGCTGCTCAGAGTAGAGGATTGTGCACGAGACAAGGATCCAACAGAGGTCACAGAGGAGCTGGGACTGTGCTGGTTGAGGGGCCTCTGGTAGTGAACTGACACATCCTTAGTGGATCTGAGGAGAGATCAGTTCTGAGGTTATAATGCTGCTTGCCTTCAGTTTTGCACAGAATACAAAAAATATTTGTATGTGGACAAAAAGACCGTTTCAGGTTTACAAATACACAGTCATTACAAAAAAAGTTAACTTTAAGGTCAGAAACAACCAGTCAGAGCTAGGAGGGTGTTTGCATTATCAATCACTCTTGTGTACAGTCTGCTCACACACGTCCCCTTGGTCTCTGCTATGATAAAGCTTCTTCCTCACAGTAGAGCCTGTTGTGAACGCTCAGACTACTTAGCCTGCCCACTAACGAGGGCAGATGAAAAGTTTTCCTGTAACAGTAAATGGTTTCTCTGCTATTAGTACATTGATTTGTGTACAAAAAAGCAAAGCAGAAGAAACCTCTAAAAGAAAGTGAAGATGCATTTCACAACATTGTTTGCAAATAGTGTTCTGATAAAAAATATATATATTTTATATATGAAACATGATATACTCCATCTGCCATGGCTACTCTTGCATCATAATTACCTAAAAAAAGGGAATGTCAGAGCAGTTTCTGAGAAGCAGGTTCTTGACACACTAAAAATAAAATGCACTCGCAGAGAGGTTTCTGATATCAAAAAAGGGTGTAACTTTGCTCCTAGAAATATTCTCTCGGTTTACTTCATTTGAATTCAAAATGAAAATATTATTTTGCAGTAGAAATACTGTTTCACTCCTTCAATTCAAACAATCAAACTTACAACTCAGCTGTTTTTTCTCATCAATCACAGCAGGAAGCTGAACTGACAACAATATAACTAAACAATAGCTCTTCTACATCTGTAACCATTAGCATAATTTTGGATCATTAATAACATTTATCATTTAGTAAATATTGAATTTGTCAAATGCTTAGACTCCAAAATTAACAACAAAAATGTATACAAAAAACAAGGCATCAAGGGACTTGTGCATTGCAACCATACCTGCCCTTACTGTCACAAGACAGATACACTTCATGTTTCAACTTGTCCTGCCAAATGAATAAAATAGTTTGGAATTCATTACTGTTAGACTCTGCTTCAAGGTAGATGGCCATGACTACTGTGAAACCAGCCCAGCAGGATCTGCCCTTGTCATTTCTGAGGCACTATTGAGAAACCATGTTTAACTGACTTATCTCAGATCAAAACCTATTGGAATCAAGCTATGGCTTTCACTGGAACCACATTTTATTCTTTATTGTCAACTGTATAGCAATAATTTGCTAACTGGGACTATAAACACAGTGGCAGTTTTTACATAAATGATGCTGTAAACTTAAAATCAGTAAATGGCCCTGAAAAATCCTGAGAATTGTGATAACTTTAACCTCTATAAATACAAAAACAAGTTGTAACTGATCAGAGCATTATTCTTTGTGAAGCTTGAGTTTTCTGTAATTCAAAATTTGCAGCCGGGTTGGCAGATTTTGTCAATGTAAAAATATGCTGTATACACACTGTAAACTGGGAAATGACTGCAACAAAATGTTGAGGATTTTCAACTAGTGAGAAACGCTTTGCATGCTTTCACTATAAAGCTCCCCTTTTATTTAAGTGTTCACCCAAAATGTCCTGCCTCCCTGCCAGGATTGTTTTCTAGATTTTAGTGTGTTTTTTAACTGATATGGCTCTAATTTCTTCGGCCGGAAGGTATTTTTTATGTGCCGTGTGTGTGTGTGTGTGTGTGTGTGTGTGTGTGTGTGTGTGTGTGTGTGTGTGTGTGTGTGTGTGTGTGTGTGTGTGTTCACTATTCATTACCTGAAAGAGCCATATTCAGGAGGGGGCTGATATCGAACAGTTGGAACCTCTCTGGAGTGATCCCTTACTCTTGGCTCCTGATAAAAGTGGCCTCCAGATTCCGGATGACTGCCAGGAGAACATATTCCTTTAAAAGGATAGTCTGGTGGTGGGCCTCGATGCTGTGGCCTGTAGTAGTCTCCAGGCTGGCATGATGGGGGTAGTTGTGGGGAAAGGGGGGTGCTGCTTATGGGAGCATGGGCTTTCACACCACTGGTGGCTAAAGAAAGTTGCATAAGTCGTTCACTGAGAGACCGGACGTGTCCTTGCTTTAGATCTTTTAGTCCATCGTCTTGGTGCATCTTGCCGGTACCACTGACACGCTGTAGTGTTGGGCGACCCTCAGTGCGAACTTTGGTGCTGGTCAGGCCAGTAACGTAGAAAGCAGCACCTAATGAGGCAGGCAGTGAAGGCTGCTGGACCTGGCTATTCTGCTGCTGCTGCTGCTGCTGCTGCTGCTGCTGCTGCTGAGCCTGAGGAGGAGACCCATGGCCACGGAAGTACTGTGACTGTACTTTGGCTTCCTCGTATGTAGGGAGATCTTCTAGGTTAGGGCACTGTCCTTGGGTAATGCCACCAACTCCACTGCCCCCACCACTGGATGCTTCTCCACAAGAGCCCACACATCCCCCACCTCCGCTGCCCCCACCATGCCCACCAACTCTGATGACACCAACCTTCTCCAGGCCACTGTCCGTCTGAAGCTCCTGTCCCTGGGGCTCTTGTCTTGCAATGTGAGCGCTTACAGAATGCTCATCAGAGGGGCTTACCTGTCCATGTACCGAATAGCCACCTCCACCTCCTCCTGTTGCTACTCCAACCCCCCCTCCTCCAGACTGTTGCTGTTGTTGCAGCACATAGTTTCGATTCATCTGCTCCTGAAGGAGCCGCTGAAGGACTGTACTGCCACCACCTGATACACTGCTATTTGATGGCTCTTCAGTTCCGGCCCTCATCTCCATCTTATGCTGGCAACGAACCTCATGGAAGGACAAACTACGTCCCCTGTCTGTATTCCAAGAGAAAAGTAAAAAGGGAAAAATGTGTAAAAGAAAGGTAACTGGAGAAGAGATATGAGGGGCTATCACAAAAACTATTGAAAAATACTGGTGTTTTTAACATTCAAAAACTATCAAAAGTTTGATTTACTCAATAAAATATCAGTAAGTTCATTTAAAAAATTTAAAACACCTACAGAAAACAGAGGGATACATTTACATTACAAAAAATTCATTTGAACATTTTTTATGTGATTTTTGTCTTGCTTAACTTGGTCATTGAACTAGCTCTTCATACCTTTGACTGTGTGAGTAGATACCAAGTTCTGCTAGAAAATGAAATCACTATCTTCATAAAGCTTGTCAGCAGAATGAAGTGTCTTAAAACGTCCTGTTAGATGACTGCGTTGACCATGGACTTTAGAATGAACAGTGGACCAACAAGGCCCCCAAAATCATCACTGACCGTGAAACTTTACACTGGACTTCAACAGCATGTCTCTTCAGTCCTCCTGCAAACTCTGAGACACCGACTTCAAAATGCAATGCAAACAACTTTCAAGACTTTTTTCTTGCAATTACTTCTTTTTATTGAAAACCTTAGCTTATGTCAACATTTGATATAAGCAATGGCTTTAAACTGTAAATGAAGCAAATAAAACAAATGAAATAAATAAATTCATCTGTGAAAAGGACTTCGGAACTCTCAGCAATAGTCTAGTTTTTATCTCCTAGGCACAGAGAAGACACTTGTCATCTTGAGAAACAGGCCAGAACATAGATATCTCTTGCAAAGGTAATAATTAATAATTTGACCATATGAATATGCTAAACAAAGGTGTGTCCACTAAATAACATTGCAGGTGTCTCCAAACTCAATCTGCCTAAGGAGTGACTAATTGTCACAGTGCTTTTTGGTTACATGGCGTGTACTACGTGAACACAGGCCAAGAGAAGTGAAGGAGAGTTGCCCCAAGATATAAAAAAAAGATAGGTAAGCATGTTAAAGGTGAAGACTATATTTATTCAAATAATATTTCATCTAGCAGCTTGATGCTCCTCTGATATATTGTTCAGAAATTTAAAGTCCACAGAACTGTAGCCAACCATGCAGGCTATAGCTCTTGGAGGATAACTGATAACAAATTGAAGAGAAGAAAAATACAAATGGTAACCAAAGAGCCCAGAATAACCTCCAAAGAGAGGAGATTTTGAGGAGTAATTGTTTGAAACCACAAGAAAGTTGTTCCGCTTTGCCATGATTGCTGTGTTTACTATGCTGCTCTAAATCACCAGTGCCATGCGATAAGAGGAGGCAGAGCCTCAGCTGTCATCATGGAAAAATAAGATGATCGTTTATAAAGATATTTTCACCCTGTGGTTTGTACTGTAAAGTACCTTTTTTTCATTTAATTTAACCAAATATGATTATGTTTTTCTTCAAAATCGCTGAATCTTTGCATTTTCCCATTCAAATGCTATGAATTGTAGAGTATAACTAATAACTTTCCTGTTGTGGCTAAATAAATATGATGTAGATGAATAACTTTTATTTTAACTTATTAAGTACTGTGTCATTTCCATGTGCAATATAAAAGAAACAAAACTTTGTTTTTTTTCTTACAGAACGGACAAACATCAGTTGTTCCTGTTAATTCAGGGGCTGCAGAAGAAGAGAGGAGCAGATCCAGTAGATACTGATGATTACGATTTGTGCTCATTGTGATATTTACCAACAACCACGTAGCTTATAAGCATGGTGTTACATAAAACCTAAAGATAAAATGTACACTTGTGACAACAATTTTACCGATCATACTGTGTTTTTCTTTCATGTTAAAACAAACGTTGGAGGATGGTTGTGGGGAGGATCGGTTCAGCATGAGGCGTTCTGATTGTCTTAATGTGACTTTTACTATGAGACATTATGGAACTCCAGTTGTATCCAGTAATAGAGAAACAAAGAAAGAAGGCAGTAAACGTACATGTCAGTTCCACAGCGTTCACCTAAAAATAGGGATAAAATCAGTCATTACAGGGTAAAAGTAATTTGAAGAAGGGGGAAGCAAATAAATAAGTCAAGTCAATAACAAGTCTATGATATGATGCAATCTGCACTTTTAACTCGGATAACTTAACTTTATTTTTTTTACTGACTTAAATAATACATTGAAATTGCTGCACTGTTTGATAAGTAGAATGGAAATGACTTTTTGGTAAATTGTCTTGAGATTACGTATTGTAAATTAGTGTTTCATAAATAATAATTGTATTAAGAAATGTTACAATTTGCCCAACAGACTGGACCGAAGAGAAATTATTAGCAATGTTTCACAGGTTGCTCGTAATTTCTCTTCGGTCCAGTCCGCTGGGCAAATGTCTGATGTTCAACATAAAAAGTAACATATTTTAGAGATAACAGTCAAATAAAGAAACTCATGAGTACGGTTCAGTATTATTTTCTTACGCAACAGGCTGCACAGAGGCATAGTTGGTAGAGCTGTTGCCTTGCAGCAAGAAGGTTCTGAGTTCGATTTCCGGTCTTTCTGCATGGAGCTTGTATGTTCTCCCTGTGCATGGTGGGTTTTCTCCGGGTATTCTGGTTCCCTCCCACAGTCCAAAAACATGACTGTCATGAATTGGCCTCTCCAAATTGTCCCTAGGTGTGTTGTCCTGCGACAGACTGGCCACCTGTCCAGGGTGACCCGCCTCTCACCCGGAACATTAGCTGGAGATAGACACTATCAACCCCCCTGACCACACTAAGGGACAAGGGTGTAAAGAAAATGGATTGATCTTACACAACATAAGATTCTTGAAGGCTTCAGTAGTTTCATAAGTTCATATTTGATGATTTGGTTCTGTAAAAATGAATATTTATTTCTCCTTTTTCTTTGTTTTCTTTCAGCTCTGTTAATCCTTCTCATAATAAACACATTACACTTTTCTATTGGTGAAGAAAATAATTTACTTTTACATTCATGCACAACTTTGCAGTCTGCTGCATGGTATCAAAAATTAAAAAATAGTTTTAAATCACTGATATAAGGATGAAAAATATCTAATATAAGGACTTTGTGATGTTCCTGCTCCTTGTGTCCAAACATATTCCCTACAGGGTGATACATTGTTTTAGCAAATTTCTGGTTCCCTTCTTGGGGTCATATGGACCCAACATTTTACGGGTCTCATTCTGTCCTGATAAGTAGTCATAGTCTTTCTTCCAGTAAATACAACTATCATCTTTGTATTTATTATTGTTGTTATTGACTGACTACATTTTTTAAAGTTTCAATATATTAGAAGTCTAGAGGCCAAAAACGCAAGCTGTAGATCATTTTAAAAGTAACAAAACAATTTACCATGTTGTGACCAACTCTTGGAGCACGGTTGTATAGTGAGAACGTTTTAGTGTACCAATAACAAACTTAGTCAATGTTATAAGTTGGGCTAGGTGTCAGAAGATGTAAGTAAGAGAGGGACTACTTGAGAAAAAAAGCACAGATTCACTGACTGAATTGTCGGTTGATAACCAGCATATATTTGAATTTCAGCAATAAACATTGAAAGATAAGAAAAAAACTACATAAAACCTGAATGGCCATTCAGTTTGATAAATATTTACACCGAGCATCATTCACTAAATCGATAGAAATCTAAGTGCTCACATCAAAATATAAAATCTAAGTAAATAATACAAATACAAATATACAGACTTATGGTTCATATTGATAAGGTTCCATTACTAAAACTTAGAAATTAACAACTAAGAGGTATCTGTCCATGTGTAAGAGTGGACAGGGACGGCTGTGGTGAGCAGGGCAGGAGTGGCTCCCCTCCCCTCCACACTGTGCAGCAGGAAGACAGTTTGTCTCACATAGGCCTGTTTACTGCCAGTCACATATTCTTAAGAAGTACATGTACAAAAGAGGAACATTTAAAGTTTAGTTCTTATAGATCCAGGTTTTTTGTTGTTGTTGTTGTTGATTGGATGAAGGAAATCACAAATGTTACTTAAAATGTGTTGTACTTTAATTCCCTAAGAGTTCCCACTCTGAGCAGCAGGGCCATCGAGCCTCCCCTTTGTGAATCTGTTGTACTTTAAATCCTTCACAAACAGATAGATGTCCTGTGCTGGGTTTAAATTGTACCTACCAGAGAGAAACGTTTTTATTGCTGATACCTGTCTCTGTTTCTATTGGCTGCTTCATAAAGGTGGGAAAAAGTTCACCAAAGATGGAAATGTTTATTTTTAGTTATTAACAGGTGTGAAAATAATGCTTATTTATGCACTTATGTATTTTTAGATTAACAGGTGTGTGTGGGGCAGGGTGAAGGGGGGAGGGGCACAATATATGATTAGGATCATAAATCACTCTATCAATTAAATTTTGTCATAACCATATAGCTCTCTGACAGTAATAGTAGCGCAGAAGATTGATCTTTTCACAGATTATCTGTCTCATAACATACTCTCACGACATGGAAATAGTTTTAATAACAAAGGTCCTACATACTGCACCTTTAAGAGAATTGTAAAGCACAGCCTCTTTAAAAATGGGTAGAAACGCATTGAGCAGAGGCTTCAGCTGGACTAAGTGCTTCAAAGACCTCAACACACAAACATATCCAGAATATGGACTTTAACTACCACATTCCATTAGTTTAAGCGATTCAGAACCACACTGGTCTGAGGTTGCAAAAATAAAGGATTGTTCATAAGTGATTCAAACTCCTCTTTCTAGATCACAGTAAAATTTGCACTTCATTGGAAATCTTGACTCAAGAGCCTGGAGGAAGAGTGTAGAGGGACATAATCCATATTGTTTGAGTTCTAAAGTGATGTTTCCACAGTCAGTGATGATTTGGAAAGTGATGTCATTTGCTGCTGTTGGTTCAACTTTGCACTCAATTCCTTAGTCAGTGCAGCCATTAATTAGAAAATTGGAATGCCCTTCACATCTTTATGGAAATCCTGATTTTATTTTCCAGCTGCAGTTTGCACTTGTCCACATTTTTAAAGTACTTACTGCTTCAAAGGCAATTAACCAGCAAACTGGCTTTAACTAAACTTCTCAGATAATCTTTGTATCTTCAGGAAGAAGAGGAGAAACAACACAAGTAAGCTAAAGGTCTCTATTAAAGCAACTTTAATTTCTTTATCTACATCATTATTACAGAAAATTCTTTGTAATATATTATTCCCCATAGTAAATTAATGTGTTGAACAATTATATTTATTGCATATGAATGCAATAGACATAATTGCATTCATATTTATTGGAATAGCCCAACTACCCAACCGATTTATGTTTTCGCATCCACCTGAATAATGTGTAGTTGTGCCACTGTGGATTCACTGTCATGTTGCAAAGTTCTACTGTAGTGTACTTATTTTGTTAATAGTTTTATACTTACCCAAGTACTGGTCTGAGGTTTAAACTAAGTAAATTGTCTTTAAAAAGCTGAGAAAAATATTCTTATTATGCATTTCTTTACTTTAAGAATTGAGATAAATTTATTCCATACCAGCAATTGTGCATATGACTTTTCACATAAAATGTAAAAAAAAAATGTATTTAGATTTTGTTGTTGAAATTGAAATGAAAAACCTGTATATCCATAGCTCTTATAATAGCACATGTGATTGTATTAGTCACACATTATTTTGAAAAATAAAAAAATCATGGTCTTATTTTTTTTAACAAGAGCAAGTAATACTTTTACTATACACTGTAAAAAACAAATATTATCTACCCAAAATGGCTGAAATTACAATAAAACATAAATGTTTTGTGCACATATCCTCCCACCTTGCCAACAAAAAAAACCTGATCAGAATAAGGTTCAGTAG
Organism: Micropoecilia bifurca; assembly: GCA_903067075.1. NCBI lineage: Eukaryota > Metazoa > Chordata > Actinopteri > Cyprinodontiformes > Poeciliidae > Micropoecilia > Micropoecilia bifurca. The sequence continues at coordinate 40,596 of CAEGAF010079026.1, forward strand.
CATTGTTAAAGTATAGTCTTCATCCTCATATTCTCAGACCCTACACCATCAATTTGATTAGCTTAAATTGGCCGGTGTTAAAATTAAATGGCAAAATAACAACAATAATAATATTGTAGAACAGAACCAATGCCTGGAAAGTCTAATCTGTAATTCTGAATTAGCTTTAAATGAAACTAATCAAATTCTGCAGCATTCTGTTATGTTATGCGTAATGTCCTCTTTTTTATCTGAACCTGAATTTTTCCAAAATTTCTGAATGAATGGCTTTTATCAAGTTCATGTTTGAACTAGAGGTAAAAGTATTTTGGATCTGTCAAATGTAAGGATGAAATTGGGGATCTCATGGCACAGTGGTTAGAGTAGATGCTTTTAGACAGAAGCTACAGACCTCAACGCAGCTGTACTTATTTGACTCCTGTCCTCAGCTCTTTTGCCGCCTGTCTTTCCCCCTCCCATCTCTCCGTCAACTTCCTGTCTAATTACTGTCAAATAAAGGGCATTAGTACCAAAAATGTTCTTAAAAAAGATAAAGTGACAAAGGCTTTTCAGAATATGAAAAAGCAAACAGCTCACACTTGCAAAGTTACAACATACATCATTTGAACATTTCCAAAGCTGAGTCAAAGAAATTAGAAATATTCACCTTAAGATAAGCATGCATTTTTAATTCAACATTCAACAATGTTGAAGAAACCAACCCAGATGTCCAGATGTATTTCAAGTTTCACATTTTCAATGATCAGAAAAAGTATTAGGTAAAACAACCAGAGTTCTGAATCCAGTTAAGGAGAAGTGAAAGAATTGACAATAATAATAATGGCTTCTACTGACAAAGCTGAATGTCTAACACTTTACACCCATTTTACAAAGAGGAAAAGATTATTACATGTTGAGCTTCCCGTTATCCTTGTCACTCTCAAGGATGAAGATGCTTTTTTCCGAAACATCTGTAGGTAAATGAGACAAAAAGGAAAAATGCCTGTTTTAAAAGGATTTTCAGTCATTTTCGTTAAGAGGAGTGTCCGGTGACTGGGTCATTTTTCATATCATTCTGCTTTCAGACATTTGCTGAAGGTGAGGGAAATCGAACTGCACTGATTTTTATGAACATATAATAAAAACACAAGTTTGTATTTCTAACCACTTAAGGACTTTGTCCATACAAAATAAATAAATGAAAGTCCATACTTTTATTTACTTAGTTCTTAGTCAATTTGTGGTGAAACCTAAGCAGTTACATTAAATGTATTACCAGTTACATTTCTAATGTCATCCTTAGCTTATCTCCAACCATTCCTGTAATTCTAACCATTATTTCTAAAAATGGGGAGCCACAATGTTACAACCAGGTTCCATATAAACATGTAAGACTTCAAAAGGTATTACATACCAGGAATGGTAACATATGAGGAGCCGTTTAGGACAAAAACTAGGTTTTGTCTCTCACACACTACTAAAGACTCATACACCCTCACAAAATATTAAAATTGCACATATGCACTATAAAAATGTCACACACACATACAATTTTCTCACACACAAAATACTAAAATTTTGCATATTCACTATTAAAATATCACACGCGCATACAATATGTTTTTCTCTCGCACACACACAAGACTAAAATTACACATATACACTACTACAATATTACACACACACAAAGCATGCAGACATACTATTCTGAATGTTAGGTCGGAAATGTATGTGTGTGTGAACTAATACTAGGCTGAATGAATGAATGAATGAATGAATGGGGTTGAGACTATTTTTCTGTGTGAAAGTATGTGTGAGAGTTGTCATGGAAAAGGCGGGGCATAATTTGGAGCTCAGATCACACATGCGTTGATACCACAGTGAAGTTAGCTTCAAAAATAACCCGAACAAGTGATCAACTCTAAACCATTCGCACATTTTTACTCTCCGTCTTTCTCTGTCATTTAAGCACACCCATTGCCATGGCAACTGCCTGCGCTCCATGAGCCGAGCAGAGATTACATTAAAAACATTCAGTCCGTTATGATATCAGGTTTTCAGGCTTGATATTTATTTTGCGATCTTTAATAAGCCTCTCATGAACACAGCGGTGGTTGATTAGTTAATGTTAATGTTTGGTAATGGAACTGAAACGCACCGAATTGCGCAACACCTTGTTGAAACAATAATCACTGAGATTATTATTTTCGTCAGGTCATAAATTTGAACACGTTTAGTTGACTTTTTTTGTTGTACTTTAATAAAGGTCCGAACGTTTTAAGCAAGCCAGAGGAAGATGTGCTGGTCTCAACATCCTGGCGACGTTCAGTTTGTCACCTAATGCCGAGATCAACTCAAAACCCTCCGCGATCGACGTGTTGGACCGCTGCTCTAGTAAAGCACGAAGAGTTCAGAAACAATATGAAAGGAGAAAAAAGCTATTTAACTGATTAAGTCATGTTTTAGATTGTTCTTGAAAAACTAATCAGTCACGGCTAATTAGTGGATGAACTCACAGCTGCACAGTGAACCCACTGATTCTTTACAGCAGACAGCCGCTCCTCTCTCTTGCAGGTACTGCGAACCCCCACTAAATCTTTTAGGGGTAGGGGGCACCCTGCCGTACCCCCTACTCTCACCCCTGTTCATAAATCGGAACAACCTTGAGCTAAACGCCTCTTACACTGTGGAGCGTCAATATCCAATTTGAATCCAACTTCACTGTGGTATCAACGCATGTGCGATCTGAACTTCAAATTATGCCCCGCCTCTTCCGTGACAATACTCGCATACAAAAAATGAGTTTCTTTCACACATACAAAAAATGTGTCTCTAACAGAAAAATACAAGTCTCATCCCTATTCATTCATTCCAGTCAGTTTAGTGTTATTTCACACACACATACATTTTCGACCTATCATTCAGAACAGTATGTCTGTATGCTTTGTGTGTGTGATACTTTAGTAGTGTATATGCACAACTTCAGCATTTTGTGTGTGTGTGTGTGTGTGTGTCTGTGTGAGAAAAATTGTATGTGTGTGTGACATTTTAATAGTATATATGCAATTTTAATATTTTGTGTGTGTATGACTTTTTAGTAGTGTGTGAGACAAAACATAGTTTTTGTTCTAAACCGCCCCTCATAGTAACAAGCAGGCAATATAAACAAAATGGCCCATACACTTTATCACTTTATCTAGTCCCAGTAGACTTCAAAGTTCTTTTCACTACAATCAGTCGCTCGCTCTTTTATGCACACCTACATCTACACTGCTGGTGTTAGGCTGTGTGTTAGTCACGTCTGCTCTAAGGCACACAGCCATTCGATCAGCGCCACTGGGCCCTCTGATCACCACCAGCAAGAAAACACACACAGTATACAAACATGATTGTATTTCAAAGTACATTAAAGTACTGAAATGTAGTTCAAACTCCACATTCATTTTAATAGCTCAAATTATGTCTTAATACACAACATTACCTTAAATCTAAAAAGGTAAACCACCAAATTAGCACCAACCTTTGGTTCCCTTGTGCCCTATTAGTCTTCTGAAGGTTAAGTATTTATGCCACAAAATGTCTAAATAAGCCACGAAGCCAAATACATCAATCACACACACAGACATATACTCGGGCCTGCTACTAGATCTTTTTAAGAGCCTATCTATCTCTGTTACTTTCCTGTAAAACTTGTCAAACATAAAAATATCCTACCTTTGCTGGTTGGAGTACTGATCTGGGTAAAGGAAAGAATCCACTAAATTTCCCTTGGTCTCTCCAATATCAGGGAACCATCAGCTTTGAGCTCATGTAAGGCAAATGTTTTTCCATGTGCTGCTCACACAGTTTTCCCACACAAAAACAGGTGGGGCAGGGTGGTAGACAGGTGAGTCTGGCAACTGTTCAGTTGTGACTACACCTCTTTACTAATGCATCAAACTCTGGCAGAACTGAAAGTGTTCTTTCATGGCTTCAAACATATCACATGAGGACTTGCTAAATATTTTTTCCTGGCCTTATAATAATGGGACATTATAGTTTAACACAAAGAATTTTGCCGAGTTGATTTAAAAAAATAATAATAATCTGGCCACTCTATGAAAAACTTTGGGTAAAAGCCAACACAAAAGAGATTTAATAAGAGAGTCAACAGCCCATATGTACACATATAAATAAGCTATTTTCATTTTGGAAAAATTATGTTAAACACTGAAAAAAATCTCTTCATCAACCAGAGCTCAAAATCCAGGATGTCTGCAAATCATACATACAAATGATATGTTTTTAAAAAAATGTTTACTACTGACTTTGACAGCATTTCAATAAATCTGTCAAAAAACTTGTAACAGACATTTACACATTATTAAGGGCATTTGAATGAAAGAAATGCTGGGAGGCAATTTGTTAACCTCTAATCCTAATTGCAGTAAACCTGGTTGCTGCACAAACAATTACTAATTCTGCAGGTTCTCTGATTTGAAGGTGAATAATAGAGAAATTGGGTGTGACTGTTGTCTCTTTGAAACCAAGTTGAAGAGAATAAGCTGGACAAATACAAAGGAAAATGGAACACACCATAAATACGCTAATATTGTCATATTTATACATGTAGGCCTAATTTTAAATGTAAATTGAGATATTGAAGGTTAGATTAGTTCTATACTATGTTTGCCTTTATAATGAAACAAATATATTCTTTGCTTAAACTTTGGTTCTATTTGCTTACAGAACAAGCAAAAGACTGTAATGTGACTTTAAAAAAGCATCGGTACAACTTTCACCTCCTACCAGAGGACAGTGGAGAAGCTGGAACTACCAAGAAACGAGTTTCCTCCAAGAAACCTAGAGCCTCAGGACGTGGGGCGGGACTTGGTGCTTAGTTTGGCTTTTTAGAAAATAGTGGATCAACACTTAAGCTTTTCCAGGCTTGAAAGTTTTAGACAAAACATAAATAAGTTAAATCGCAGCAGCTTCGTCTTTGTGTGTGTGTGTGGTGAGGGGGGGGGAGGTAGAAGAGTAAATGACTCGCGAGAAGTCAACCATGTTTATAGGCTGGAACTGGAGGTTTTTATCTGGTTCTTTTTTATGTTGGTTTGCTTGTCTGTTTTGTTGCCTACAATGTAGCCCAACACTTTACCAACGAGCAGCACGTTAAGCGGCACTGGGTCTGTGGACAGTTCAGATTTACCTTTTTGTTAAGCTGCTTCCGTCTTCTGTCCTTGAAGCTACACGAACATCTTTTTCTAGTTCTTCCCCTCGACTCAGCTTTAATCCCGCGTCCCGTTTTCAGGGTCTCTGCTTCGTGACCAAATAGTTCGTCCTCGCTGAAAACTGTACTTGGAAAGTTGAAGGGAAAAAAAGTGGAACAGGCGGCAGGAAGCCGCCCAGCCTGTCCAGCCTCCCCTCCTCAAAGTCCTCCTACGTCTTTAAAATACTTTTTTTAATCTCTCTTTATTTGTGCTCGGAAATCCCTCATCTCATCTTGCAGTTTCTCGTGCGTTTTATGTTCAAATCAACTTAATTCCTTTAGGACATACATGTTATTCTTAACGATCACATTACATACTTCACCAATAGAAAAGTAAAACTTTAATGTTGAATGAAATCATAGTTTTTCAAGAAAAACGGTTATTAAATATTTTCCACTCTGACCTGCTTCGGAAGTTGTTTGGTTTTTCTAAGAACATAACAGTCTAGAGTTCATCCTCTCATTACATGGAAAAGCTCTGAACTTACACCAGAAAGAAGGAACTAAAAGTGAAGAAAGGAAAAAATGACAAAGACCCTTTGTAAAATGATCTGTTGCTGCTTTCAAATGCCGTCGGACAGACGAGTCTCTGCGTGCGCATGCTAAGTAAAATGGAGTTGCTGATATTGAGTTCCTTATAATCTTTAATAATCAGTTTCGCTCTGCTGGTTGCAGCTGATACATGATATGCATGAAATATATCACGTTCCCATTTGTGTGACCAATTACAACATCCTTAATGCAGTTTTATTCAATATGAGATGTAACGTTTTCATTTTGAAATTAGGTAAACTGGGCAGGACAGTGTCTTTACTGTGTACTCCACATATTTCTGACTCACAATTATTGCATGAAAACGTTTAGTCTCTTTATTCATTTTTTAATGCAAGTACTTTGCAAATTAGTTTAATTTTCTATTCAAGATTTGATGCTTTACATTTCCAGACTGACAATAATGAAAATCTTTTGTGAAAATCAGACAGTACAATAACCCAGTAATCTTTTTAAGTCTAAAAGCTGGAAAGGACATCAGATACAATTCCTCAGTAGTAGGTGAATCACAGGAACTCTGCAGTTCTGTCACAGTTTCATGCATGTGGGGAGAGTATAAAAATGAAGATATTACAATGACCTAAATCATACGAAAAATATATTGCTCGAGAACTACACTACTCACATTAAATATCAATAGATTAAAGCATACATCTTACTGAAAATGGCATAGTTTTCATTACTTTGCAGTGTTTTTAGAACACGTCAATTAATATCTTGATTTTATTTTTCACATAAGTTTCAATAAATTATGTGAAAAAAAAATCAATAGAGGGCTGCAGTGGCGCAGTTGGTAGAGCTTTTGTCTTGCAGCTAGAAGGATCTGGGTTCGATTCCCGGTCTCCCTCCATGGAGTTTGCATGTTCTCTCTGTGCATGGTGGGTTTTCTCCGGGTTCTCCGGTTTCCTCCCACAGTCCAAAAACATGACTGTCAGGTTAATTGGCCTCTCCAAATTGCCCCTAGGTGTGAGTGTGTGTGTGCATGGTTGTGTGTCTCTGTGTTGCCCTGTGACAGACTGGTGACCTGTCCAGGGTGACCCAGCCTCTCACCCAGAACATTAGCTGGATGCTACTCTATGCCTATTGAACAAACTCCTGTAAAAACAAAGATGTGCAGAAAAAGTTGCTTCCTATTACTTGGAACTATAAACCTTTTTGTTTCTAGCAGTTTTGATCAAAGAATTTCACTGATTAACAGTTTGCTTATTAAAAGCATGAGTCTAGATGTGGATTTCATATATTCAAAATTCAATTTTGGTCTAAATTCACAGTATCAGCTCCATTATCATTTCCAGTAGTAAAAGCTCCATTAGCGCTGCTTGTCTTTGGCGTTTCTCCCAGCGACTGTAGCGCTGTGTCCAGTTCGGCAACATCTGTGCTGTTCGGAGTTCAGTGGTGGTAGCAGCGACACCGGACTTTACCACCGACACCAAACCTCCAGGGGTCCGGTCAGATCGGTGATGTCGGTTCCACAGGTAGTATAGATCCTTGTTAGAGCATTTAGTTTTAGCTCATTGAGGTAACCATCACCTGTATAACCTTTGTTAGTTCTGCTGGTATAAATGACTCAGTTTTGTGGAGAAATGCCCAGGGTCCAGATTAGGTCCTTGGAAAGTTGTGTTCCACTCCAGTTCTCCCACTGCGCTCTCCGTTCTTTCATGTTGAAAATTAGTTTCGCCTGAATTTTTATTTTTTATCACAACAAATAGTGACACATTGTGGCATTATCTAAAATTACACCAGTTATGATAAACAACTACTTGGAGAAAAGTTAGCCTTCCTGTGTTTACTCTGCAGAGTCCAGTACAGAATGGATCATTATGTGTCATCCATCCATCGGTGGAAAAATTGTGACCTCCATGGGTGAAAAATATAAAAGATGTACATTTATTTTAAGTAATTTTGCATTTTGCATATCACAAACTGCAATTTTTTTAGGTAAAAGGAAAATTGCAACATATTTAGGCCAACATCTTCAACTAGTGATGGATCCTTTTAAACACTAAGCATGAGAGGAAAGAGGCTTTGGTTAGAGTACTGCCATCAATGTCAATAAAACAACTACTTTAATTCAACTTTTAATATGCATATAGATTATAAACCAATATAATTAATAGTTGATGTAGAGGTTACTGCTTTCCGATTCACTCCAGCTGAAACTTTTCACTTCTCCGTGGCTTCCGTTTCACTTGGCAGTGTAGATTCTTGTTTAACTGGATTCCGTGTGACTAACTTGTCTTAAGCTGGAAATAAAAAAAAGGAAAGTGGGTGAGGCAATTCAGGATATTTATAATTATTTAGTTGATTGAAATTTCTGGGCGGCAATGGTGCAGGGGTAAAGTGCTGTTGAGCACTGAGTTCCAGAACGTTGACCTTTGCTACATATTTTCCTCCTCTCTCACAACCCGCCTCTATCAATCAAATAAAGGCCACTAGGGTCAGGAAAAAAACCAACAAAACAAAAAAAAAATTCAGTTTAAGTATCAAATAGATTTAGGTCAACTGAGTGTAAACTCCCTTCTGAATCTGCTGCCCCCGCGACCCGACCCCAGATAAGCAGAAGAAAATGGATGGATGGATGGATGGATGGAGTGTAAACTGTACAGATTTAAAATCATATGAAAAGAACTACATTTAAAGGTGTGTGTGTGTGTGTGTGTGTGTGTGTGTGTGTGTGTGTGTGTGTGTGTGTGTGTGTGTGTGTGTGTGTGTGTGGATGGCTGTTCGTTCTGTGTGTCTCTGTGTTGCCCTGAGTCAGACTGGCGATATATCCAGGGTGACCCGCCTCTCGGCTGGAACGTTAGCTGGAGATGGGCACCAGCAACCCTCCTGACCCCACTAAGGCAGTGGTCCCGGACCTTTTTATTACAAGGTCGGGGACCTTGTAATGAAAAGACCTTGACGGGTCTCAATCAGAGCGGTCGAGACCCGTCAGATACGGCTTCTGCATGTTGGTGTTCCCAGTAAATCCTGAATTTTGGCCTTTTTATTGCAGCAGGAACGAGAATACAACCTGCTGAATGTGACAGGTAGCCAATCAGAAAGCGTGGTGATGTCAGAACAGAGGAGAATCCCAAACAGCTGACATATGCACAACTGTGAGTCCGGTGAATATCGGAGAAGATATGTGGAAATGTTTATTATTATATGTAAAGGTCATTATTATATAAGTTTATGTTTATTCAGTTAAAAATGTTAACTATGAAAAAACAGTCACCTCCAAATCATAGTGCAGCAAATAGAACAGCTGCTCCCGTTGTCTTTTATCCAACGCCTTTTCTTTTTGTTAGTCTTTTATCTCCTAAAATGACTCCACAAACTATCACTATTGCTTCTACATCGGTTCATGTTGCTCCTGCCGTGTGGCTGAACACGAACCGATCCAACCTGTTGTTCTTTTATCAGCTCTGTGGTCACAGAGGTTTGGAGAACCGGCCGACAATTCTTAAATCTTGCAGTCTAAATCAGACTTAAGACTCACAAGCTGTACTCATCTCCTCTTCACCACTACCCAAACGCTCTCTGACTCTGGTCGCTATGGTAACGTTTACATATTCCTTCAAAATAAGATACAGATGCGCCACAAAAACAAACATTTTACTTTCGTGAAAATTTTAACTCACGATAATGACTAACTGAGCCCTGAGCTTGTTTCTCTGCAACGAGATGGTTCCATCTGGGAGTGATGGGAGACAATGACACCCTAAATGTTGCTTATATGCACATCCTGCTTGGTCTCTACGTGGCAAAGCAGCTTGAAGCTTCATTAGCAGCCGGTCGCCGCATGTTACACAGAGCTGCTTGTAATGTGAGACTCACATACCGGTCCAGGATAAATCCATCCTCCTGTCTCTCTGGGCCTTTTCCCCTTCGCAAAGAAACTTTCCAAAGACATCTGATCTGTTTCTTACTCATTTTGCTGCTTGTGGGCTTAGTGCGCGCAAGTAACCGAGAGAATCCGGTTAAAGGATTTTCAAAATAAAAGATTGTCCAGACACATAAAACGGAAATATTTAATTATTTCTTGCGTGGCCTGGTACCAAAATGTTCTTCCAAAATATTCTTTGCCAACCCATTGGTTGCGACCGGGATAATCCGGTATTTTCAGTAAAGCTACGCATCTAATGCACAGCCGCCCGCAGTGTTCAGTCTAACTGCTCACCTGTATAAATAATCCCGCCGTTCGCTCTGAACCAGCAGCTCCGGGAGAAGTACACAATATTTTTACACTAAGACACTTTTTGATTTTTTTTATCCTGGGGAATTTATAACATAACAAGCTGTATTATTTGCATAATAAATGGTTGCTTAACTTCACATTATGCGCCAAAATCAACCAGAATCTTGTGTCAAGCTTTTGTTAGAAAACTTACTTCAGCTGTGATTGAAGTAATGGTTGAATCCAGGATCATGGCTGACTCTTGCTCTGACTCTGCCAGTGATTCAACCTGAGGAATTGAAAAATACAACCAAGTGTTATGAGTAATAAGTACAAAGAATACTTGTTGATTTTTTTGCTCATTTATTTAATTTAATCATGTTTGCAGTTCACATCCTGGTAAATGTAGAATCTAGGATTTTGATTCTATTAAAGTTATTGTTTCACAAATATTTACTGTTTTGATTATAACATATGTAAATGTTGCTTTTTCAACAACACAAGTGTTATTAGAGTAAGATTAGAATTCAACAAAAGTCTCTGCATGTAGACACATTTTCATAACGTTGCAAAAACATGCAAGGAATTGCAAATTACAGAACAATTAAAGTTTCCTCTAAAATATAAAGTTTTCAAGTACAAACTTTCTTGTCAAGAATAAAAAATTAAACAAAAACAATCCTTTTTGTTGTGTTACAAAATGCATTGTCATTCCCACATTGAAAACATACCTTCCTGCTGCAGTATGCAACTTTTACAAAAATATGTTTTGTATACATTTGTTGAAAATTTCACTATTTCCTGACAGCATAGTATGGAACAGGTAATCTGTGAAAAATATCAAGCTCCTTCACTTACTCCCTGTGCTACTGTTACCATCTGCAGAAATGTACTTCTCCCAGTAAAAAATAGCCAATCAGAATAAGGACAATTATGGTGTTTGCATATTTGTTAAAACTATTGCTATGTCCTGACATATAATATGAGACAGATTATCTGTGAAAATGAAGGTCGTCTACTAGTCATCTACTAGTGCTATGTAGAGAAATACATTGCTCGGTCAGCAGCAACCAATCAGAGCCAAGAGGAAAGTCTGTGCTGTCAATCAAGCTCATGTACATGCTGCACACACTCCCCTTTACTGTCTTCTATGGTACAGCTGGTTCACCACAACAGAGCCCACCATAAATGGGCACCCAATGTTTTAGTTAGCATGGCCACTGATCACGGTGAAGAAAAGCGTTTCCATGGAACGGTATGTTGTTTCTCCGCCATTAGTACATTGAGCAGCATGTACACAAGCATGTCTGACATCTAGGGATGCTGTCAGGTGTTTTGCTGGGTGATTCCAATTCCGATCACCCATGAGGGCCGATCACCTGGATTAGTTGTTAATTTTTCACTTTTGGTATAAATGCTACTATGTGGTCTGGCAAAATGGAAACAATGATCTGGCAATAAATTCGCCTAAATTAAGACATAAAACATGAAAAGCACTACAGCAGCTACTTAACAGTAAGGTTCTCAGTATTCTAAATTATACATTAGTCGGGTTAAACACAACACTGCCTATATCAATGTCAAGTAAAAGAGGAAAACATTCATTCAAAGTCAAATGCAGGTTGCATCAAAATAAACAAGCCTGTCTTACAAATTCAAAGCTCCCCAACAGCGTGGCTAGCTGTTCTGTACTGGTTCTGATAAGCTGTTTCTGAGCGAGGTGAGTAATTCTGCAGAACAATGGGGGAGGCAGAAGAAATCTTTTTTTTTCCCAAAGTTTTAATACTTATGTAAAGTATGTTTTTCTTTGTTTGAGTTACATGCTGCAGCTTTAAGCAACTGTTCAGTATGAGAGTTCACTGTGTGGAGCATGGGATGCTATGGGAAAACACAGTCAGTGAACTGCTATATAAACCCACAACTAGTCTTAAAAACAACTAATCAAAAAATACAATTAAAATAAATATCAATTATTTCCACTTCTGTTAAATCCAAATTAAGTCAGCGGCTCCATCAGGCCCCCCAGAGCTTCAGGGCCCCATAAATGCTAATATTTTAACACAGACCACAGATATATAAATGTAGCATTTGTTTATTGAGATGATCATTGCTGCTAAATTTGACATAATGGTTTCAGCATATATAAATTAAAGGATTTAAAATAATTTAACATTTATAGATTTTAAGGAACTGGCAAGTTTACTCTGTAAAAGTTCAAAGAACAATATCCATAAATTGGTTTGTTACCACAGCAACAGTCTGATGCTGAGTTTAATCTTTGTGTTTGTTCACAAATGCAAATTAATAAACTGCAGTTATAATGTATTGCTTTTTAGGTTTGCCAGTTAAACTCCTCCCCCTGTCCTAGATTTCACAAAATCTAACAGAAGCTGTTAGAGGTGCTGATGTATTTAGCCGCAAAAGGGGCCCCTAAGTCATGTTCTGCTAGGTCTCATAATCCCTTGGACCGGCCCTGTATTATGAGTTAAACCCGCTGCACTGCGCAGATCAACAAACGGGAGATTTAATTCAATGCTGCTAATGTGGCTTTAGTAGCTCTTTCATTTTGTGTCTGTTGAGTTTTTAACAAGGTGACACAGAAACTATTTTGGTTGGTCAGGTTTATGGGACGAATTCCTCAGATCTCTGCGCACATTAACTCTGTCTAAATGGACAAAGCATTTCATACGGTTTGATGCATTATGTAACCGGAAACAAAATACAAGTAATAATAATAAAATAATATAAAATCAGCGTGATGCGTGACTGCAAGGCTCCATCAGGGGGGGACTGTGAAAACTCCTCACCAGGTTGAACCTGCACGATGGGTTATTAACCACTAACGCACCGGCCAACCGGGAACACATACATAAACTTACTGGTTCAAATATGTTCAAATATGACTGAGCATATTTGAACAAATATGAAAATAGGTTTTCAAGCTATTTGTTGATAAACTGTTCACAAACGAATTATGAGGTTATTAAAAATTAACCAAGAAGAAACCGTCAATGAAATCTGGCACTGCTTAATGTCTATTTATGGTAAATGGTAAATGGACTGAACTTAAAAAGCACTTTATCCGATCATTTTTTTGACCACTCAAAGCGCTTTACACTAGAGCCGCATTCACCCATTCGCACTCACACATTTATACACCAATATGCAGCTCGGTAGGCAATTTGGGGTTGGGTGCCTTGCCCAGGGGCACATCGACATGTGGCAAACGGAAGCTGGAATCGAACCCACAACCTTCCGATTGCAAGAAGACTACTCAACCCACAGAGCCACAGTCACCCCACAGTCTTTTAGACCAGTAGTTTCCAAAATTTCAATGTGATGACCAGCCCAAACAAAATTAGCTTCTGACCAGGTACTCGATTTGCAAAGCCACTGACGATGGTTCAAAATCTGTAAAGAAACATTGACTTTCAGAATGTCTTTTTTCCCATTTTTATTCACTATTCATTAATTTTATTAATTTTTCTGATTTTAGTTGGTTATGAGTTTTTAGGGTTTTCTCCACAAAAGCGCTGTTGGAAGCCTCCTTTTGTCTTTTTCTTGTTAGAACATTTTACATTTGCATTTGCTACATTCGGTTGAGGAGCACAGAGAGATGAGTATGGCAAGTAACATTCCAATAAATTATTTTAACCTGTATGTTTTAATAAATTGTTTTTATGATAAAAAAAATCTATTAAAAAATGTTTGATTAAAACAATCTATTAGATTTATTATTTTTTGTTTTAGCATATTTTTTTCTTCTTATCTGCCCTCCACTTTCTGAGCCCCACTGGTGGCCTGGAGACTCACAGCCCAGCTGAGAGCTCCAAAACTCACTAATGGGATGGAAGCGATCTGGGAGAAGTTGATAAGATTCAGCTCAGTGGAACGGCCAAACTAATTTGGATAATTGGGATGTACCAGAGAGACCTTAGGGAAAATTGAAATTTATAATCTACCTTACCTAAGACATTCTGTATCTGAATTGACTTTCCCATGTTGCCTTGGAAGGGTTAGGGTTACATAACATAACACTCCTTCCCACCTCAACCCCATCCATGCAGCTGAGCAGCTGTGCAGCTGAGCAGCTGAGCAGCTGAGCAGCTGTGCAGCTGAGCAGCTGAGCGCTCCCAAGGAGATGTTGATAGCATCCTATCAGACTTCTGCCGGGAGGCTGAGCAACGTGGTTTCATGGCCCTATGTGATGTAACCGCCTTCAATCATGTCTTTGTTTTGCCCTTTGTTTTATCTGAATGTTGCCAAGAGTCCTTTCCTCATTTTTATTTTATTTTATTAGAAACTGTGAGGTACTCACTTTTAACCCAGAAAAGGAATTAGAAGAAACATGGAATCCAGAGACTCTAGTTTATTAGTCACTCTTTAGCTTATATTTTAGAAACCGTAGATTACTCACTATATAGATGCAGACTCCTATTATTGCAACCCAGAAAAGAAAATAGAACAAACTCAGAATCCAGAAAAAAATTCTTCCAGAACAGGAACACTTAGTTTTTTATTATTACGGTACTTAGAAACTGTGGAGTACTTATTACTTTTACAAATTCAAAGCACACTTGGAAAGTCCAGAGAATACTTACTTATACTTATATAGCATCCCAGAAGTCCAGAGGACACTTACTTACTTACACTTATTTAGCAACCCAAAACAGGGATTAGAACTTGGAATCCAGAAAAACTACCTTAGCAACTACTTTTTAGACTTCTTTCTCCCAACCCAGAAAAGGAATTAGACCAGAAGATACTTACTTGCACTTATCTACTAACCCTGAATATGAGTGTCTAGTTTATTTACTTTGGATCAACATTAGATTATTTTTCTTCCTTTGCTCTTTCCTTTGGTTTGTTATTTTGTTTGTATTTCCTTTTAATTTCTGTAAAAGGACTTTGTATTGCGTTGTTACTGAAAATGGGCTGTATAAATAAAATTGACTTTACCTTTACTTTTAGTTTGAATACACAATGGATCTAATATGAGGGATGACATACAATGATGTTTCAAAACTGCGTATTTTGCTAGTGTTGTTACCTCCAAATGAGAAGCTTGCTGGCAATGTTTGATCAGCTCCATGGTTGTGCCGAGTCTGTTTCTGATTAACTCCATGGACCCTTTCTGAGCATCTGTGATCTGGCTGACCTGACACCTGAGAAGAGAGTGTTTGGCCTTGATAGACTTCAAATTTTCCAGGATCCCAGTCACATTTTCCTGCACAGAAAATCATTAGCCCAACTTTAATTTTAAAGTGTTAATCTCCATTTTACTATATTGCAGTGAGTGACTATTTGAAAGCATTCACTGTTTTCCATCATTCAGATTGTTGTGAAACAGATAATCTGTGAATAGATTTATCTCCTCCACCTCTTCCCTGAGTTACTATTGCAGCCTGATCTCATATCAGCTGCACCAGGCTAGGATAGCCTGAGAATTCACAAGAAGCTATGCTAGCGCTAGTGTAACAGAGAGTAGAGGGGAAAGAGGATGAGCAGCGCCACACAAGATTGTGATTGACAGTGCTAAGATCCTGGTTCTGATACCTTGTTTCAAGGTAGCACTGGGAGAAGGCAGAGGAGCTTAATTTTTTCCACAGATTATCTGTCTCTTACCATTCTGATACAACATAGTGACTATTTCAACATATATGTAAAAAAAAATGGTATTAAAGATATTATTAAAGTTATATACTACAGCTGTAACATATTGTAATTACTATGGGGCAATGGCCTAAGTAATAAATCAGAAAGAGGGTAGTGCCAGTGGCCTCATGTAATTTTTGAATAGGAGGAAAAATATGATCAGCTAAACCTTTAAATTACCTGCTTCAAATTATCGTACAATTTGCAGTTTTGTGTACATTACATAGAATGTTCAAAAACCTCAATTAATACTGTGTCTATATTCCTGTTTTCCAACAAATCTGACAATAACTGAGGAAAATGCATTTAGAACCAGCTTAAGCACATGCATGTTGTCTTATAAACCAGTGGTCCCCAACCTTTTTATTACAACGGACCGGTCAAAACTTGGAAATTTTGCCGCGGCTGGCGGGGGGGAGGGGTTGACGTGAACCGTCAGATACGGCTTCTGCATGTTGGTGTTGCCGCTAAATCCTGAATATTGGCCTTTTTATCGCAGCCTGTGGGGTTTTTCCCTGACTGGGAACAGAATACAACATTAGCAGCCGGTCGCCGCATGTTACACAGAGCTGCTTGTAATGTGAGACTCACCTACCGGTCCGGGATAAATCCATCCTCCTGTCTCTCTGCGCCTTTTCCTTCGCAAAGAAACTTTCCAGACACCTGATCTGTTTCTTACTCATTTTGCTGCTTGTGGGCTTAGTTTTGGCGCGCAAGTAACCGAGAGAATCCGATTAAAGGATTTTCAAAATAAAAGATCGTCCAGACACATAAAACAGAAATATTTAATTATTTCTTGTGCGGCCCGGTGCCAATTGGTCCACGGACCGGGGTTGGGGACAACTGTTATAAACAACAGTAATACTGGGAGAAAGACAGCTTTCTGGGAGTTATCACCTTAGCAAAGCTTCCTCTCTCTGAAGCACCGTTGATGAAATCCAGCTTCAGCCGCCTTTCAATGTACTCCAGGTCTGCCTCTGACTTCAAGAACTGAAATGACATGAATACAAAAAAAGATTTTTCTCTCAAAAGATAAAAGGCACCAAAGTGGAGCTGTGGAGTCTTTCAGGGTTTCCCCAAGAAAACTTCCTAAGCCCGGTGGTCCACTGAGGTTTTGTATTAAAGTTGACAGGAAAGGTAAAATATTACTAGATAATTATGTTACTGGAAGACATTGCTGACACTTATACCCATAAATACAATCAAATTAAATATCAATTATTTGCACTTCTGTTAATTCAAATTCAGTTATTCAATAATTCAATTATCTAAAAATATGATGTAATGCTGATCACATTTAGAACCGACCAAAGGCATAAAAGACCTAAGAGATTTGTAAAGTTTTGTAAAAGTTCAAAGTACAATATTCATAGTTAGATTGTTTTGTTACCATCTGATCCTCTCAGTTTAACCTCTGAGTTTTAGTTGTTCATTAATGCATCTTAATAAACTACAATTATAATTGATTGCTCGGTCAATTAAACTAGCGCCTCTCCCAGATTTCACTAAAGCCATGGTGAAATGCTGTTAGCGGTGCTGATGTTTGGAGCATCATAGGCACAAATCCTAAGGGGTTTGGTGTGTGTGTGTGTGTGTGTGTGTGTGTGTGTGTGTGTGTGTGTGTGTGTGTGTGTGTGTGTGTGTGTGTGCACGTGTGTGCGTGTGTGTGTGTGTGTGCATTGAAGAAATGTTTGCATTTAAATAATATAAGTATGAAAAGGCAAAAGTAACAAAGAACAAAGTAAATCTGAAAATTTTCTCAGAAAAAAAGAATAAAATTTAAGTCCACCCCCTCCCCCCCAGCGGTGTGATTGGTCGGCTTTAAATGCATAAACTATAAACATATCTTTAGGCATAAATCTGCTCTGATAGTGAAACGCTCGGAGAAACACTTGCAATCTGGCTTAAAAAATGGGGATTCTTTTTTTTAATTTTATCTTATTTTCCTAAAAAATAAAAAAATGAACAAAGGCTTAGTCTGGCGGTGGCCTAGTAAAGCCTGGCGGCCGGTAGACCTATAATACACTGAGGGAAACCCTGCAGTACAATTATATTCAGACAATAAGTACTATGGATAGGCCCAAGTTTATATAGGTGCTTCAAAAAACTCAAATAACAATAATAAGGTGCCATTCCTTGTTCCAGAATTCAGTATCAAAAAATGTAAAAGAATCACTGAAGGAGTGTCAGTTTATATAGGAGAGATGATGGGAATAATTTGGCTTTAAGATGGATTGAGGAAGTTTGTCCACTGAGATGTATAAAATGTTCTGATTCATCATTATATTCATAAAAAATAATCATTCTATTAGTAGACCAGACCTTTTATTAGAGATTCAGTTATTAATTTATAGAATTCAGGTAATGGGCTTATTAGTTATTTTCACATGGGTACCATCATATGTAGAAATAAAAGGAAATGAGTTGGCAGAAAAAATACGCAAAACAAGCTACAAAAACAGTTATATTGATATATTGGTACCATTCATTAAAGAAGAAATCAAATCTATTAAACAAAAGGTTAAGGAAAGATGGCAGAAGCAGTGAAGAAGACAGAACTGGTGGCTTTACAGTATTCAAAGAACTAACTCAACCAAATCTCTAATAGTTCCCACCAACATGCAAAGGTTCGAGCTGAGGAAGGTACCGAACCCTTTGATATAAGGCTTTGATTCATGTTCTCATCTTCTTTCCTGAATTTAAGTTTGACCTTAACGTTCGTCCCTCATCACTTTCCTTCTATCCATGTTTTCATCATCTGAACTAGACTCCCTTATAATATCCTCTGTTGTGTTTTAAAGCTTCCTCCTTCCCTCTGCCTCGTCCTACCTTCCACAGTCCAGTCGTCGGTTTATGCAGCACTAAATCCAAAACGATCAAAAGGTTCACATTTTCAAAGATTTCCCGCGTTCTGTAACTTCCGCCCCATAAGGTCAAGCTTTTTAATAATAGTTTATCTAAATCAGAAAGAAATGCTTGTTGAAACCCCGAAAGGAAGTGGAAACTCAGAAAATCTGAGTAAAGAAAAGAATGAAACTATTTTACACAGTACCTGACTCTCAAGCTTGTCAACTGTCTGCTCCATAACTGCTGCTGCTGCTGCTTCGGTTGACAAGCAACTTACTGATGTGCATTACCGCCATCTACTGGAGTGGAGTGTGGATATTCTCCCACAAAAAAATTAAAATAAATAAATAAATTATTATTATTATTATTTATAATAATAATAATAATAATAATAATAATAATAATAATAATAATAATAATAATAATAAAAAATAAAACGTATAGCCTTTCTATCAATATCGTTTTCTTAAGATAATTTATTAAATAACAAAAATATTCAGAAGTAAAAAATTTTGTCCAAAATATCTTGTATGTTTAACTGTAATTTATTTTCTTGTAATCAACAAACTAATTCCCTCTTCTCAACAGAATATTTAGAACAGAACAAGAAAACATGTTTTACTGTCTCTTCTTGAAGACAAAAATCACAATTTCCTGTTGTGTTTTCCTATTTTAATAATGTACTATTTAACCCTCTATGACCAAAACGTAATCTGGATATAATGGTTTCCTCTTTCTATTTTGTCCTGTTCTCCTCGTCCCATTGCACCAACATTTCTTTGAATACTGTAAAGCCACCAGTTCTGTCTTCTTCACTGCTTCTGCCATCTTTCCTTAACCTTTTAATAGATTTGATTTCTTCTTTAATGAATGGTACCAATATATCGATATAACTTTTTTTTGTAGCTTGTTTTGCATATTTTTTCTGCCAACTCATTTCCTTTTATTCCTACATGTGATGGTACCCATGTAAAAATAACTAATAAACCCATTGCCTGAATTCTATAAATTAATAACTGAATCTCTAATAAAAGGTCTGGTCTACTAATAGAATGATTTTTTAATGAATATAATGATGAACTTGAATCAGAACATTTTATACTTCTCAGCCAAATGATTTCCATCATCTCTCCTATATAAACTGACACTCCTTCAGTGATTCTTTTACATTTTCTGATACTGAATTCTGGAACAATGAATGGCACCTCATTATTGTTATTTGAGTTTTTTGAAGCATCTGTATAAACTTGAACATAATCATAGTACTTATTGTCTAAATATGATTGTACTGAATATGGATCTAAAAGGTTTTCTTTTTTCCTTTTCTCCAACAAAGAAAAATCATTAGGAAATAGAGTTGAATGGACTGATGAAAGAGGAACTGTTTGACTGATATTTAAATGAGATAAATCAAAGTCTTTTATAATGTTTTCTATCTCCAAACCAAAAGAATTTAAATTCTTCTTTTTCTTTTCCCAACTAGGTTTTAAAATGTCTTGACATGGATGATTTCCATTATGGCCTTTAAATGACACCAATAAGTTGACTTTTGGTGTCATTTTGAAAATGACACCAATCATGGAAAAGTCTAGAAGTCAGATACTTCCTTCCTCGTAGACAGTGGCGCAACTACACATTTTTCAGGTAGATGCGAAAACATAAATCGCCTCCCCCCCTTTTCCTGGAGATTAATTTTTAGATTTCTTTAAATCATTGTTCAATTAAAAGGACAATTTAATAAGTCATTATATCTTACATTTTCTTCTAATAAATTAACATTTTCATTAATTGTACAAACTCTTCTCAGTTTTTCTTCTGTACTTAAATTACAACTGTGAACTTTAACAATTTTAGTAACTAACATGTTTGCTTTCTCTTCCTCAGTCAGCAATAACATTTTCATCTTTCAGAAATGGATATCCATATTCACTTCTAATTCCATTCATTTGTTTTATCATTCCCCAAGTTTTGAAAATTCTTATTTCCCTACCTACTGAATTACAAATGATTTTCCCAATAAAGCTTTTTTGCATTTCTCATAGTTCTTTTAACAAGAACTTGTAACCATTTATATTCAATAAAATTCTGAAAATTCTGATTTCTAGCTATGCTAGCACTTATGCATGCTAACAGCATTAGACCAAGATAATTCCCTTTGTATATTATAGATAGATAGATAGATAGATAGATAGATAGATAGATAGATAGATAGATAGATAGATAGATAGATAGATAGATA
>CAEGAF010079030.1:0-92658 GCA_903067075.1 Micropoecilia bifurca
CCGCCCCCCCCCCCCCCCCCCCCCCCCCCCCCCCCCCCCCCCCCGCGCCCCCCCCCCGCCCGCGCCCCGGGCGGCCCCGCCGGGAGAGCAGGATCACAGCAGAAACATTATGATCGACTTGGACATAAAACAGGTGTATATACGCCGTGCTAGGAGAGACAGAGAGCAGGGAGGGATTGTTCATGACAATCTCCCTTGTGGGGGTAGTGGTTCAATTTACCTTTATATCCTATCTTGACTGCTCCTATTACACATCCGAGGAAAGGGAAACATTTGGAAAAGAAAATTACTTATCTCTGCGGTGGCAGTGTGCTAAGACTGGCAAACACATTTACTTAGAGTAAGTTGCAGAAGGAAAAAAGTGTTAGCAGTGTCTGGAACGCAGCTGCCTGCAAACGTAGGTTAAATATTTAGAGATGAGGTCCTGCAGGTCGTTGTATTCACTGCCGTTTAGCTGGACTCTAAATTCAACTGGAACGTAAGTCAAAGTATTCATGATGATTGTTAATACTAAGCTTGAGTGACAGCATACAGGTGCATCTCAATAAATTAGAATATTGTTGAAAACTTATGTCAAAAAACAGTTTTTAAATGCATTCAGTTTTATTACACATATTTTGTCTGAAATAAATGAAATAAAATAAATACAAATAAATTATAATTATGGATTGCAGGTAATTAAAAAACAGATTTCAGTTTCTCAGAAGATTTGAGTATCACATAAGATAAATAAGAAAACTACAATTTTCAATTGAGGTCATTGCAAGGTCTGTAATTAATTAATCACAAATAATCTAATAATTTTAATGGAAAACCTCACATTAGCAAAATAAGCAATATTTTCAATTCAAAAAAACCATTTTTGCTGATAAATTATTAATTCTCCTTTTTGCCCAGCTTGAATAAAACAATAATCTTTTCCAGCGTCCCATCAGATTGTTTTTTGAAGCAAAAATTAACCCCCAGCGAGACAAACGACAAAATCTTGTTGTCCGTTGCTGTTGGTTGTGCATCAGATTTAAGGATGTGACAGAAACACACAAGCACAAAGATCGACAGTCGTTTGCAAAAAAAATTAAAAATAAAATTAAAAAAAAGAAATAATGCTATCATTTGGGTTACAATTTTTAACAAGTTAAAATCTATACATATAATTAATCACAATTGGCAAATTAAAATTAAACTCATTTACATTTTGGGCCATATCAAATCACAAATGTTCAGTTTGGCTGAACATAATGATAAACCCATTAAAACACTGTTAAATTATAAATAAATAATTGTATCTGTATTTAATGAGTACTTCTTAAAATTAAATAACATGGAACATCCAATTACTTTAATTTGTCAGTATTTGATTGATAAATAATATTTAAGCATACAACCTTTATATTGAAGGTCATATTTATGTCCCATACATAAAAACCTACGTGCCTTGAATTTGACACGAGATATAAAAAAAAAAAACAGAACAAACTGCTGACTTGTTTATAGGAAGGAAAACGTGTGGTAGAAGAACCACAACATTTAAAAGATTCAAAAGTTCAGGAAAGATTCAAATACTCTTCAAGAAAGTATAGTATTTCAATTACAAATCAAGAATCACAGAATCAAAGCTGCTTCATGTCTAAACTGAAGTTTTCAGATTCAGTAATGATTTCAGGAACCATGTAATCAGCGCTGCCGTCTACAGGGACATTTTGGAGCAGGTCATGCTTCCCTCTGCTGACAGACGTTCCTCGTTTCATTCTCCAACAGGACTTGGCAGCTGCTCACACTGCCAAAAGTACAAATATCTCCCACAGCATCTAATTCATCCAAAAGCAGAACCGATCTAGAGTGAATATACTACAGCACATGTCCATACATTTCAATCGGCTGACTGATTTATTCCTCTTGTGCAATATTGTATTTTCTTAGAAACTGAATTTTGTTTTTTTATTAGGTGTAAGACATAATTATCCAAATTAAAGGGAATAAACACTTAATTTAACATTTTAAATAATTTACTTTAAATGACAATATAATTTATTGAGGATTACCTGTATGACTAGTGTTAATGAAAGAGAGGGAAGATGCAAGTTCACCACATATCTGCTTTAAAGTGTTCGTTCATTTTTAAACAAAACATGGGTTCACTTTGATAAGAAGCACAGAAAAAAACCATATTCATACAAAGATGAAAGTTTTGAACAAAGGGAAAATCTTTTTACCTGATACTCTGGAATCCAAGGCTACACGTGTAAGCCAAGACGGAGTCGGAAAGAGACAGAGAGGGAGGCAGACAGGCATAGAAACAGGGAATAAAGGAGAGAATGGATATAAGAAAGAGTTAGGCAAAGGAATGCAGAGGAAGAAACAAACAGAAAATCTATCGGAGAAATGGACAGAAGTAACAGCAGCTACAGTTACAGAAGCTTTTATCTACCTTAGTGAAAGGAGTAAAAAACCTTTAAAATAAAGTTGGAGTGATTAATCAGAAGACTAAATGTCCCAGTGGGTAAAAGAGCCTTGATTTGTGGATATATTTCTGTTTAAAAAACCAACTTGAATCAATTCTGCAGCTTGTCTTGGGTAAAACTAAGCCTTTGTTAACACTCTCCATCTGCTTTTTCTCATTTAAAACGTGCACAGTTTGTCTTTTCTTTGTTTTCGGACCATCTGAATCAGTTTCATCCCGGTCTGCATCAAAACATTTCTCTGTCTGCTTGTCAGCATGTGTACAGCCTCAGCTTCCAATGTGAATGGATCAGGAAGCTGAGTTCTCTGCTTCTGTGCTTTTATTTATTTTTATTATTTTTTTTTTTACATCTTTTCATCATCTCCACTTCAGTGATTTTACGCTGAGACAAATCAAAAACACCTTCGCAGCAAACCGCGGTGCTGAGAAAGCAGTTGACAATGGGGTAAGCCTTGCATATAAAACAGGATCTAGATGCTTGTGAAAAAGAATGACCAAGGAAGTGCTCCATTCAGGCGCTGACCATGTAATGTGATTAAAAGGCGCTTTGTGCAAATGGCAGTTATTCAGAGTTTGAAAGACAAAATAAGCTCCCAGTTCCTTTAAGAAAAGGTAGCGCACTGCCTATTCATGGGAGTCCAAAGCATGGAGTTACTTTCCCGACGGGAGCCTCGAACAGAAGAAAAGAAAGAAAATGGATGACGTGCAGAGGCGGCCCCCAAGGAGGGAAAGATTAATAAGATCAGGAATGTGACCCTTCCAACAACTCCCTCACTGCAATCTCCTCTCGCCTCAGAGGTGGACCCGGGCGGCCGAGAGGGGATTGCTTGAGAGAGAACCTGTAAATAGGTAATTAGGACTCGAGAGTTTTGGAGGGTCGGATCTTTTTGTTTCGTGGTTAATGTGCCGCCATGGAGAGGCAGGAGGATGACACTTGGGAGAATGGTGTTTGAGGCTGGGTGTCAAGGTTTAACTACAGGACCTTTGGCAGAGGGGAAGATGTGGAGAAAGTCTGAAGTAAAGGTCAATAAGAAGTGGCATCTCAGAACTCATTATCCTCATTAATGCCAGGTGAAGCACTGCTATTTTGGAAAAAAATGATATTCCAAAGAGGCCTTCCAATGGCTCCGTGGCTCCCTTAATACCTGCCCTTGACTCACTAATACAGAAGACCCACTTCAGCAGTTTAAAAGGTGGAATATATTAATTTTTTATATAAATTACAAAGTTAATATGTGGTTCTTTTGAAGGGAGAATGTGTACAGCAGAAGAAACAAAGAGCAACAGAAGACAAAAAAGGAAACAATGTTCAAAGATTTATCACATGAATATTCAAAATTTCCACAAAAACTGTTTTTCAGCAATCTGTTCTTCAAAAGACTGAAATATTTCTGTTCACATCAGTTTCCTTATAATTTAATAAATACAACAGCCTGGGTGAAGGTGAAGGTACAACCCAAAGCTGCTGAAGGAGAAATTAATAAAATCTAAACTTGAACAAGAACACAGAGTAGCAGGTTGTTCTGACTGGAGAGGTTTTTTAATGGCTCTTCTCCCAGGGCGCCTCTGCATCAGGTGGAGGCACAAGCTTTAAAATATTATACATGAAATTTACAGCTAAATTAGATTTTACTGCTTAGTTGTTTGGTGAGTGAGGAGTTGGCACAGGTTGAGCATTTAAAGGTGAATAATTCATTTTTTCATTTTTTTTAATTCATTTTTTCAGAACTGTATTCTCTGGACTGGTTTCATTTGAACTGGATTATTCTCATTGTAGCATGAAATTGAAATTAAAATATTCTACATTAACTGCACACTCTTTAAATCCTGAATGAAAATTATTTGTAAAAAATGATTTGGGAACCAGTGCTTTAATGGCTTTCAGTAAGTTTGACTGACCGCCTCCTGGCTGCTCTGATAGTTTCAGTTTTCTGTGGAAACTGGACTCCAGCCAGCAGAGGTTGAGCTGTGCACCCTGAAAACATCACTAACAACTCCTGACTAGTTTGTGGTGGTTGTTAGGAGAGCGTGGGCAGCAACAGAAGTATAAAATGATCTAATGCCTCAAACCCTTTCTGAAAATACCAGCGTTCACACTCCAGCATTGCCCTTTTATGCCTGCCAATAGATGAGTTCCCTCTGGGGCCTGGGTCTCTCTGGGAAGCGTGTGTAGGTGTGTGTGTGTCGCCGTGGCTCACCGATGGTGCAGTGCTCGCCCGTCCAGCCCTGGTGGCAGTCACACTTGCCCTCCCGGCAGACTCCATGGTCGATGCAGCGTGGGTGACAGTCCCTCTGCTCGCATTCTGGTCCCGTCCAGCCTTCCTCGCAGTGACACGCACCACCGATGCAGGAGCCGTGGGAACCGCAGTCCACCACACACACCTCTGTTGCAGAAACAAGAGAGCTGCTGAAACATGCATGTTCTGTTCTGTGAAAGCCCTCTACCCCCTTCTGCATCTGCCACTGAAAAACAAGTAAAAATCCCTCTCTGATGTTTGCTCACAGGAGTTAAACTGGGCCAAAAAGTTCAACAGTAAACAAAATTTGTTTGCAAAACTTCCTGTGTCGTGGGGCTAAATGCTGCAACCACTGACATGCCTGATAAGATTTAATGTGACCAGTAATCATTAGTTTGGTAGATTTTTATTGCAGTATTTCACATGAAAGACTTCAGATCCTGACTCCCTCAGGAACATTTGATCTCTGAGGATTAGGGAAACATTTTTCTCCTGCCGATATGAAATGCTGCAAACACATTCAGACACCTTGAACTTTCTCAAATGAATGTGAAAGTCCAACAAAAAGAAGCTACTATTATTAAGTGTAAATAAAAGCACATGTGGCCATTTTTTCAAACAGTTCATAAGAAACACAAATTTCTAATCCCATAAGTATTATTATAGTAGTATTATAAGTAGTATTAGACTATATAGTAGTATTATAAGTATATTTCCTTTATTCTGATTCGCCTGAAGGAGGCCGAATGCAGATACATGTCACAAGATTTATATTTGGTAAAGCCCCAGAGAACCATCTGCACATTTGTTTCCACTGAACAACTATGTGCAACTTTCTGTTGATTTAAAGCATAAAAATCTATACAGCTTTGGATACTTATGTAAGCATCATCCCAAGTATGAGAAAAGTGATGCTTGCATATTCGAACTTGTAACTTAACAGCATAATTTTTGCTCCAAAGAGTGAAAATGTTTGCCAAAAAGTATATTTTCATCAATTGCCAGAGCCTGGAAACGTCAAGACATCTCTTAAGCAAATTGAAGCAAAATGAAAAGTGACTGTTTTACCCAAATTGAATAAAATCTTAAATGTTAAATAGAAGCATATAGTTTTATAAAAATGCAAGAAGGAAGCTTTCAGAGTCTGACCACATCAACTTAATCCTGTTTCCTTCAGCTGCAAATTTCTGAGGGCTGAAATTATCCTATCAGCAAACTGCTTCAATCCCTCTAACAAGTGGCTGTCATCAGGAAGTGTTTACAACATACATTAAGCATTTGTCTCAATAACTACCTTGGAATAAAAGAAATAAAAACAGACTTTTGTTTGTGATGCTTTCACAGTTTAATGCTCCACTATTTTCATGGATTGCATTATTTATCAGTGTGGCTCTATTAAAATGAAACAAAACCTGTCTATGTCTAAAAAGCTGGTAAGAATAAAGAACTGCAATTACTGTATGTGGAAAAACTTCCAAAATAAGCACTCTGGTAAATTATGAAGCCTCACTTGCCTCGTTTTAACAGACTGAAGCTGGGTTCTTTTGTCTCGACTCAGAGATGTGTAATGAACATTCTTTCCTATAGTACTGCAAACAGAAGAGCAGCTGCTGCAGATATGTGCTGTCTTCAGAAAATTGACAGGATTGGATGTGTTGTTGGTGAGGAATCAGAGTTTTTCATGTTAAAGCTAATGCTCTACAAGCTGCTTCTGCTCTTACGGGAGATGGAGACGTGCAGATTTTACACAAAACAAGACCTACTATCAAATCTTTAGAACACAGATTTTGGCTGCCAGAGAACATTTTAAGAAAAATAACTTTTTTAAGGCTTTTGAGGCTCCAGGGAACCATAATGAGAAATGTTATCCACAAGTGGAGAGAGAATGGAACAGTGGTGATCCAACCAAATATACTCCAAGAGCTCATCAATGACTCAAACAGGTGGTCACATCAGAACCCAGAACAATTGTCACAGTTAAGGTCAAAGGTCATCATTCAACCATAAGGAAGTGAGACTGGACAGAAATGCCTTTGATAGGAGAGTTTGAAGGGGGAAATCAATCCTGACCAAATTCATTGTTTACATGTTTCTTTTATGTACTCATTTCTGAACGCATCACCATCCCATAATAGTTTTTCCTCGCGCTGTTTCAGTTCAATGTGCCATCAGGACACATTGACTTTCATTCATCAGAAGATCCTTGTCTTTATTTGGACACTGGTTTTTGTTTAACCGATGTTTATGTGTCCCTGGTATTGGAAGTCTTCCTCTTTCATTCTAAATATTGTGTATTGATTTCTCTGGTGAAAGTTTTTAGTTGTTTTACCTGCTACCTTTTGAGTGTTTTTGACACAGTATCTTTTACTGTTACTATGGATATGCAATTAATTCTAATTGCATCTAATCTGACCATTTTAATGCTGTTTATCAGCTGTTTGTCATTTTCAATGACTCTTTGCAGAATTGTGTTTTTATTTTATTGTGTTTATTTTGTATTTTGACCTGTCCTGTTAGATGGATTGTATATGCTGTGTGTTGTGGCATGAGTGATGTCTTCTGTCGCCTGTTATGGATTGACAGCATGAGGAAATTGCAGTTTTAAATCTGCTGAACTAGACCAATCCTTCATAGGTCACATGTTTGGTGTTAAAACAAACTTGGGTTTTGAAGTAGAATAACGATACAAAATTCACCTGAGAGTCAGTCTCTAAATATTTAATAAGACAACATTACTATTAAATTGTTGTTTTGAACTTGAAATAGATCATTACCTCTAGGATCAGTGTATCTTTTGGTCATTTGGTTTGCCTTTCAGAAATAAGTGATAAAAAAAAAAGAAGTAATTGATTTTGTTTTAAAAAATAAAAATCAAAATACAAAGTGTTTGCCTTTTTAAGTGTCACAAAGGGATGAGCAAGATTTTACAAATGTGATTACATTTAAATTTTCATTACAGAGGACAAAAGAAAATTACCTTGAAACTTATTGTGGAACCATTTCTAAAGGAAAATCAAATGACCAGCAAAAAAAAAAACATTGACACCGCGGTAAGTTTTTAAATCCAACATATTTATAGGAAATTGTTAAGTTTTTATACTGCATTTCATATCGACTTCATAGAAGATAAATGAACCGGAATCATTTGCAGCTCACAATGTAACAGGAAAGTAATCAAGTAGCTCCTCATATTCCTGTTGATTTTTCCTTTAATCCTGTCCACTCCCACTGTTTTGCCCTCACCCATCCCTTTCGTGGAGGTTTTTTTGACTGTCTCCTCCAGTTTACTGAATGGAGTTTTTCTTCGATTGAGGGACCTTGGATGGTTCTG
Organism: Micropoecilia bifurca; assembly: GCA_903067075.1. NCBI lineage: Eukaryota > Metazoa > Chordata > Actinopteri > Cyprinodontiformes > Poeciliidae > Micropoecilia > Micropoecilia bifurca. The sequence continues at coordinate 8,030 of CAEGAF010079030.1, forward strand.
ATTAAGCTGAGCAGACACTGTAGAATATTAAGCGTGCCTCTGGAGGGGAGTCATTTAATTCCAAAGGAATACCTCCTTCTCATAGAATCTATGCAATCAATTTTTCATTAGTGCAAAAGTGTTTATCTGCCTTTAACATGCCCCTGACTCGAGCTGGATGGGGGTTGTGGGCGGTCGATCCATGCTACAGCTTGTTAATTAAAGTTTATTTAATTGAAGAAGAACCGCAGCATTAATTACGAAGGAATCCTCCACCCAGCTAGATGGGTAAACTCCCCAACTCTTGGACCGCACCGCAGCAAGGCCAGACTTATCAGTTCTGTTATTGACAAGATGTCCTGCTGCGCGAGTTGATTTGTCTGAAATTTTTGAACACTTTAAAGAATTGAAAATTACTTCTTTAGACAAAACCTAAATGAAGTGGGACACAAAGGAGGGAGAAAAATCCTGTTCTCCAACACAATCGCTCCTTTGTTCCTGGGCCCATCCAAACTGGCTTCATGCTGCTTCAAAAGGTCTTCAAAGGAGCCTGTTATTTCAAACAACCATCCCGACGTATTTACGCTTTGATTTTCACAAGTTCAGCCCAAAAGAGATACGCTCAACTCTTTTAAAGATACTGAAACTGACTGAAAGTTCTGCTTTTAATTGTTTGACTCAGTATGTGTTCCTATTCGGCTGCAACACGCAGGGAAGGAGTCATATCTCTGAGAGGGGCAACGGCGCATAAATCACCTGATTCTCAGATAGCAGCCAGGAGGGGCCAGCCTTTGAACTAACAAGACACCTACCTGTGTCGAAAGGCAAACCCATCTAACGCACAGAAGGTAACTAATGAAGAGACGGCTGCAGGCAGACAGGAAGACAAAAATGTCTCTTTTTCTCCACATCACATGAAGCTGCTACCAAAGACTTTCAAAGATTATTTCCAACTAATGTCCAAGTCCATACATGCAAAGGCAGAACATATGCTAAGGTTCATAGGAGCTTTGGTACTAACATATGTTTCATCTTCAATAAAGGTGTTGATTACAAAACTGTAAGAGTGTGATCTCACCCACAGTATGGCTTAATTAGTTCAAAACATATTAAATCAGACTTTTTTTTAGGTTTAAATTGTTGGGGATTATAAACATGTTGCAGATGTCATCTCTTGCTAAACAACACAAAGACGTTTTGACTGTTAAAATCATTTATTTATCAGGCTGAGCATTGAAAAACTTCTTGTAACTTTTACATCCATTGTACATAAACCATTTTAATCTCAGTCTACTTCCAAGTCAAGCTGAAAATAAAAATGATTCATTTAGTTTTATTTTTGTTGATTTACAAAGATTAAATATGTTTAAATATTAAAATGTCTGGGACAGTTTAGGTTTGTTGAGGTATTTTTATTTTCTTGCCACAGACTGTGGCTCTGATCCCAGTTAGAACCAGTTTAATCTGATGAAACATTGCAGATTATGAATCCTGATTACAGTAAAAATAGTCCTGCAGGAAGTAAACTACAGATAGTACTGTTTTAGTACTGTTTTTTTCACAGTGCATTGTGTTCTGCGTCCTGATTGGCAAAACAGTCTCTGCTTCTTCTCTACCAATAACATTACGGTATTTAAATATAAGTTATACAGGTTGGCCATTCAGGAGATGAAAGCTGAAAGCTTTGAATGCCTGATGGAAAAAACTGTGGCGCTCATCCACTGACCTGGAAACAGGTTTTGTTCTTTGGTTTCAATGTAGAGTTTTTAATCATGCTGTATAATAACTGTAAAAACTAAAGGTAACTACTTTGGGGATTTCTCTCCTCTTCCTCCACACTGCAGCAAATTAACGCTACATTTCCTTTCATTTGATAAGACATGAATCTTCCCTCAGCTCTTGAAAGGGCTTTGCCTCACACTCATTTAAATGTTGTATCTGTCCTTGTATGGCTTCCTCTACCACATGTTTTCCTTCCACTAAGCCTTTTTATTGCATGGATATAGAACCATCTGACTGTAATTATAACCAAAGAGCAACAGTCCAGCCATTTTTCTCAGCCGTTATCCTCGCTGATCTTGCCCTTTTCCTACCGTGCTTTTTTTCCTTCTACTGAACTTTCCATTAATGTGCTTGTATAAAGCAATCTGTCTGCTGGACGGCTGAAAAGGCAGCAGGTTTCTCTCCAAATACATTTTGTAAGAAATTGTCTTATGTATTATTTTACTATGAAAGTGAATTTTAATGTTTGTTTGCTATAAGCCATAATTAGCAAGCAGAAGTAAATGCTTGGAATGTATCAGTCTGTGTGGGTGTCATTCCTATATATAAGGTTCATTGTTCAAACTGAAATAAATTAACCTTTCAATGCTTTTTAAGTTTTTTGAATTGTGCCTGTATAAAAGAAAGAAAATTGCTCTGGGTGTGACGGGTCTCTGAGGCGGTGAGGCAGCGTCTCACAGCGGACGGCTCCTTCTCCCGGCAGTTACAGGCAACAAGGTAAAAAAAATCTCCAGGTATGAAAAGACGAAAGGTGGAAACGACCAGCTGCCGTATTAAATGATAAACTGATAATGAAGTATCATCTCCAGAGGTGTCTCTCCTCAGTCCTCCTGTTTATTCACCAAACTTTCCAAGCGTGAGCAGCTATCAGATGTAAACATTTGTCTTCTAAGACTCAAGGAAAGCATTTTGTGTTGGATTTACTTTCAGCGCTCGCCCTCAGATTATTTTCTAGATATGAAACATTGAGGCATTCCATTGTGCCAAAAGACATCGAAAAATCTCCTTGTCCAAATAGCTGGAGCTGGTTACACTGAACAAGTCGACACAATCGTTAAAATGTTCATGCCAATCATGCACTGAAAATAAGTAACCTTCCTAAAGAAAATAGAGGGATGTAATGCAGTGCTCTCAAACACAGAACCGGCTTCACCGCCGGTGGACTTCATGCTCCCATTTATCACCGGGGCTCCAGGCACACGCTACGAATTAGTGGGACATCACAAATGAGTAATTTTGTTGCTTCCTTACGGAAAATATCGGAAGAAAATAAGGTATATGATTGATTCAGAGCTTTCTTTCCAAATTGTCATACATTAATTTCAGAAAATAAATTATCCTTCTAGCTCACTAAATTATATTTTAAAACCAGAGATGATTAATACCTAAAACTGTGATTTTCCCACTTCAATTTTTTTAAATAATCATTTAAAAGTAAGCCATATATCACCATCACAGCTGTCATAATTTCATCAGGACTTGTGCTGCCAAGTTGAACAATTATTCCTAAACTTTCCGAATAATAAGACACCCACATGTGGCCCTACTGTGCTGCAGCAGAGACGTGTTATTTCAACTTGCAGCCTGTTAGTAAAGGCGCATACGTCTGCTGTTTGGTGGACCTGGTGCCTGGCGCAGCGAGGGGGGAGTTTGTTTGGAATAAATACGGAGAAATGTGGTGCCAATTACATGCTAGTGTGGCTGAAACATTATCCAAGGATACAGTGGAAACGACATAATCCCACAGATCTAACCACACAGATTGCTCCAGCAGAAATCATTATATCTCAATCATCAATAAAAAAAGGACTGAATGGGAAAAAAGGTTACAGATTCATTTCTGCAAAGCTTAATATCTTCTTTAACGTTGGTGAGGAAAGCATGTGTGTGTGTGTGTGTGTGTGTGTGTGTTTGTCTGGGATCTGAAAGCTTCTAACTTTCTGCCTCCAGTGATTACATCGAAAAAGTTTAAAAACACCAGAACTGTCAAGTTTAATTAAAATACTAAAATTTAATTACAGCTGAGACTCTTGATTAACAATTGAGTCACTCAACAGAAAAAGTAGTGAGCTATTCATCTGGGAATCAGCAATTTACCATATTCCAGTTAGAAGGTCAAACATAACAGCTGTAATTCTTGGGTTTTTAATTGCCGAGCTTCTTGAATAAGCCTGTAAATTTCATACATTCATGACACAAATATGGTGTTTCAAAGCCGTTATCCGGGCTTTACGGAGCGCGTTCTGTCGTCACTTTCAACACTCTCATTTCGCAGAGGCGAGTAGTTGCAGAATTAACAACATGAAAACATCCTCCAGTCGACACATGCAACAATTGAATGGATAAAATGGTTTCTGACCTATGGAGCAGTCGGCTCCCGTCCACTTGGCCTCGCAGACGCAGCTTCCCGTATCGGTGTTGAACGTGCCGTGACTGGAGCATTGCTCTGGACAAGTGCTCTTCAGAATCTCGCAGCTGATCCCCCCCCATCCCGGGTTGCAGTGGCACTCGCCGTGATGACAGGCTCCGTGACCGGAGCACGTCGGGTCCACACAGTCCACTGAAGACACACAACCAGGGAGACAGCTATGTCACTTTGCCACTTCTAGATTTAAACATATTTATTTACCCTGGCCACTCTGAATCTTCAACCAGCCAAAAGTCACTTTCAGAGAGGAAAAACTCGAGAGCCGGATGATGGCGATCGAGCCGCAGCTGAAATTTTCGCAGGCTTTCGCTGCTGCCAATAGTAATTTTCCACCCGATGCTCAACTAGCTGCTCTACGATGTATTATAGGGTCGTTCCAACATAGAAACAGTATAATTATGCTCCATTATAAGCACTGTGAAACAATGCCCAATTAGTGTCTAGACTGATATGATCAATTACTATACTGATCTAGGGTAATAATTGCCAATTATGACCTACATAATCAACCTATTACTAACTAGAAAGAGTTGCCAAAAATACTCCATCTTCCTGCCTTATTCCTATTTTCAGAAGGCTGCAACTAACAAATATTTCAGTAATCAATTATTCGATCAGTTATTCTGACGATTAATCGATTGTTCTAATTGAAAAAAAGCATATTACGTAAAATTTTCATTTAATCACTTCAGCTGTTTTTATACATTAGAAATGCATAAGAAAATGCAAATAAAAAAATAATTACATAAATAATAAATATTTTTGTAGGTTTTTTAGTAATTGTAGCGAATGATGCATCTGCTGCTAAAAAATACTTCCAGCATCAACATGTGAAAAGCTCAGTCCTTCCTGTTTGACTTTGCATCAATAAAGTGTAGGGCAGGTCTTTTGATTATATTTTGATTAGTTAAGTACAACCTGTTCAGAAAAATGTGCTTTAAAGGAGATTTTTTTTTCCGAATTTCAACCAGGTGAAGCATAAACTCTGCCACTAAAAGAACTTTGGGTAGAACATTACAAATAAAGAGTTTTTTTAATCGTAAATGTAAAATGATTAAATATTTTGTACAGTTTTAGCTGAATTTCTGCTCTGACTGTGTCTGTTCTTTCAGCTATTTACCTTTCTTGAGTCTGTATATACCAGTTAGCTAACAATTATTTTAATAATCGATTCATTTCTATCTTACTTTTTAATGCACTTTTATATTTGCAAGGAGACTTAAAATAAGCAGGAAATCCTCTAAGAGCTACAGATTCAGCTCCTCTGCAATGCTTCTTCACTGCAAAGAAACCTCAACATATTCATTAGTGAACTCAATAGCTTTACCATGTAGGGTCAACAACTCCCACATGTAAATCTGAGCTGATAATTGCCTTTTATCTGCATGCAGATCAATAAAGTTAAATGCAATGAAGTGAAAGGGTTGGAGGTAGGAGGGGCGGCTGACAAGAAAGAGGAAGCAGCTCTTTCTTAACAGAGGAGCAGATGCCACAAACTGATTGATTTTCACAGGTGTCATCATCTGTGGAGGCCTGTGGTAGGGGACTGCATCGACGGCCAAAGCGCAGTCTGTTCAAGCTTGTACCCCGATGAGGTCTTAACACTTAAAGAGAGTTAATTTATACACACAATATCAATAACAACATCCAAAGCATTATCTGCTTGGTGGAGTTGAAAACGCCGATTGTTTCACTAGCAGAATGAGTCGATTTCCCCAGAGCATCAGAGGAACGTGTTGTATCGGGCGGCTTTGAATCCAGCAGGAAGAGTTTTTCTTTCTGGCTTACCTTGATCACAGTTGACTCCTTTGTGGCCGGTGTTGCACACACAATTTCCCGCCACACAGAGTCCGTGTCCCCCACACTGCGGATCGATGCACTGGGTTGCTGGAACGTCACACTCGGTGCCCTTCCAGCCGCTGTAGCACTGACAGCGCCCCCTGGTGTACTGGCCATTACCGCTACACAGCACGGGGCAAGCGGCTGAGGAAAGAGATCATGTTTGAGGAGTCAAAATTATGCAAAAATGGAAGTTTGGACCATGACTAGATCACGTCCTCGCTTTATTAAATAAAATCTACATACATTCAACTTAATGAAGCTGTAAATTCTTGTAGAGAAGCACCAGGAAGTTTTCAAAAATATTGGTTCTGACAGGTAACTGGGTCATCATAAACATATTATAATTATTAGTATTACATATTTCCTCTGATCAATGAACATGACCAAAATGTCACATTAAAACATTTTTTTCCATGTAGATGCTGCTACAAAAGCCTCTTCTGGTTAGTGAGTCTCACTCCAGCTGCTTTGGTCTCATGTCTGGTTTGGTTTGAGGTAAGTTGGGTGCGTCTCCACTGGTGTTTGTGTTCTTCAGTATCGTGGCATGAAAATGGGTGGGAACATGAGAATGTGGGCCAGTGTGACCACGCAGGAGCTGTGGTCGATGCTCTGATGTCATTTGCAGCGATACTCAGCAGAACCTTGAGGTTGTGGTTAGGTGAAATGTAATCCAGATATACACATCCCAACAGTGGCTTCAGTGACTGCGTGCAGCAACAGCACAGAGTGGCATGCAAGGCCCTCTGCAGTCAAAATGAATGAAACAAGGGGAAGCAGAGCACATTATCTTGTGCATTAAAATTTTTATAAAGGTCTGAAACCCATGTAATGTTCATTTATTTTGTATTTAGTCATATGGCAATTATTATTAATGTTATTATTAGTTAAGATTATAGCTGATGTTACATTTTATTATGCCTCACTCAAATAAATGTAGCCGTTTCATTTAGTCTCAAAATTAAAATGCCCAAAGTGTGAAGTAGTTCAGATTAAAGCCTAACCCAACCAGTTAGGCTTTAACATCTGCTGTCAACAAAACAGATTGTGAGCAAAACTCAGCTTGGCCCGGGTAGAACCCATGAAAGATGGGCAGGAACTGCTGGTTCCAGTCGGGACTGACTGAGGTAGAACCGCTTTAAGGTCATGTTCATTTAACTATTTTCAGAATCAGTCAGATGTTTAAAATAAAGACGGAGAAAGAACTGCACCAAAAGAAGATGCTTAAGGGAAAACAAGAGAAGAGGATTCTGTAGTTCAGTCAGGCTGTGAGAGAACGAGAGAGAGCAAGACTTCTCACAGGAAGGCTGAACGACAAAGCTGCTGTGTTTTATACATTTAAAAATAATTCAACCTCAAAATTGTAAAGCTAAGGTAAGGATCTACATTCTCATATAAATTCTGCTTAGTCAACAGAAGGTCTCCATACAGAAGACTTGTTATGACCTCAAGTCCAATTAGTACCCAGCCTGAGCTGTGAAACCCAATATGATGCCTACATGCACATGGCATATTATAAACATATTTTACTGAGTACATGACTGCAAGCATTCATCAAAATGGAAATAAAAAAGGAAATATTCCAGATGTACAGGTAGTGGAGTAATGGCTGCTCTTCCTTCTGATTTAAATTAGTCCAAATATCTTGTTAGCTGAGTTATCCACAACAACAGAAACAGCTCTAACAATTGTGTCCAATGGAAAGTTTTATGATATGTGGACTGTAAATATTAGATATATTTCTTTCAACCTATGTGATGAACTGTCTACCTGTCCAAGTTGAAAGTCGTTCTCAGGGAACTAAAGTTCTTGATTTTCATGTTTACCTTTCAGAATGAAGGGAAGCTAATTCAAGCAAACACTATTTATCAGTCAAACTCAAGAGATGGAAATTGATTTAGCAAATTTTTCTTCAGCTTGAGTAAGCCCACAGGGCCAGATTCAGTTTACCTCAGTATTATTAAGGTGGAAATAAAAAAAACCCAAAAAAACATTTTACTCTGAAGTCTAGGTGGGTAGAATAAAATCAAACTGAACTGTGTCCTGGGTTAGACAGACAAAATATACTTGTTGAGATTAAGGTGAAATAGGTCCATGTTAAACGTATCAGATCAATTTTCCATTAAAAGAATATTGAACTGATAAGCCCTAAAAAGACTGAAGGGACCATTTAAGGCAATTATTAAAGCTGAGTAATTACCTCTGGAGCAGTAAGGTCCTATGAATCCAGGGAAGCAGTGGCACGATCCCGACACACACTCTCCATTCCCATAGCAGTTGTGTGTGCACTCTGTCACAGACTCTGTGGGTGCAGAGGTGTGCAGCTATTAATACCTCTATGAACTGTCATGTTGCAAAAAACCTTTAACAACTGCACAGTTGTTAAAGAAAACGGCATGGAAACCAAGCTGACATCTTCAAAGAATTACGTGTCTCTTATGTGCTGTGCTCTCCTCCAGCATGGCATACATTTACAGCTGTTTGTCTATGTCCCACTAAGGTCTAAGCCTCCATAGCTGTGCACTGAATGCTTACCGTTCCCAACTAAGCCCTGTTAAGTAAAATCCACAAAGATGCATTTTAAATTAGACCACATAATTCCATGTCCTTGAGACATTTCCTTCCCCTGCTGTCTCCTCTTCTGCATCACCAACACCCCAGCCCCGTGAATGACTGATCATGCCCACACAAGCCATGCAATCTCCTGAGTGTTTACAGCTCAAATCCTCTCTGAGTTGAAGTTAATCTGACATATCCTACAGACAGATCTTGTGTTCTTTCAACAGACCAACGCTCATAAATCGTAGCCCCAAAAGACCAGGGCCCTCATTTTGATGGGCGTTAAGAGGGCCAACTTTTATGTTATTACTTTAGCTTGTATTGGATGTTCATTGAGCCAGTGTCAGACTCAAGCAATTTTGACCTCACACATCGATACCTTCATATTTGTAGGGTTGGATCAATGGGACTCCCCAAAGGAAAGAAAAAGAAAAACGTTAACTCAACCCTGGTGTTTTTCCTTCTCCATAACCCACAAGGAAATTTCACAGACTTCAGAACACGGAAGAGGTTGTTAGGAGGGTAGGATCAATGCTCTGTACAGTCTTGCATTATGGTGCTAAGCACAATAATCCACTGCAGTGGAATGAAGACCTAAATCTACGCTGTCTGCTGCTCAAACTTTGCGGAAACCCAATTTGTCTGGGAAAGATTCTCAGATACTCACATTCAGGCCCAGCTGCTCCAGGAAATTAAAACCTTCCAAACATGTCATTACACATCATTCACACTCATTAGCCCTCCCAGCAGACGTGTGTCCTCTCACCCTGGATAATAGTGTTGTAGGAGACAACTTCCACGCTCCGTCCGTCGTTATAAAATGCAAAGTGCCACACCCCTGAGTCCAGGTACTGGATGAATCCGGCTTGGTGGACGGTGACCGGGTGATCGATCCGGGTCCTTGTGTCTGGTTCGCTCAGGGTCCACTGCTCCTTGGCAATGAGCCGGCTGCCATCCAGGAGCTCCACAAAGTCATACTGTACAAAACACAGAGAGCTTTTGTCAGCAGATAGAAGTGTTTGCTATTCAGTCTAAAAAGTAAGAATGTTTTTGTGTAGGATACTTTGTATGCAACCAGAGGATTTCCCTCTGATGGTATATATGCAAGGTTTTGATCCAAGAAACAGCCAGAAGTGGATTGTGTATACATAGTAAATATTCACGTTTAATAATTGTTGATTTTCCTGTGGCAGGTATTTGGAGTTGATAGATATTGTCTGGAGAGGTTTTTGTGTACTGATGGGACTGATACGGCTCTGAGGCAAATGCAAAAGCTACGTTGTGAAGCCTGATGGGAATTTAAAATACATTATGTGTTTATTACAGTCTGTTAAATTAACCTTGACAATGTGGTGTGAAAATGCTTGTCTAAAAGTCAGATTGGTTTAACGCTGCTTCATCTCAATGGAATGAATAAAATATGTATCTGTTTAGTTTTTCCAGATTAAGTTTAGCCTGAATGCCACAATTTAATATCTCTAATGTTGAAATTCCCTTATAATTACATTTATTTACATAGATTTCTGATAAAAAATACACATATCAAATATAACAGATTTTGTGTATTTTTCCCTTTTTCTTAGTGCATGAGAGTATTTCTTTTTTCTTCTCAAAATAAAATAAAAAAAAACATTGATTTACTGTGTAAACAAGGTGCAACGAGTTATTCCTGCCAATGAGTAAAGAGGTGCATCTGCTCTCATTGCACCTGCTCAGCAGCACCTGAACCACATTTTGACTGGAGCTGTAACGTGTAGCAAAAAAACAGCACAGTGCATACAGTACAAACAATCCCCAAACAGGCTGCAGGCTGCAAAGTAGCACAGCAGATGAAGACAGCAGATCCCCAGGCTAAAGCAGTTGTTAGCTACACAGATGTACTGTGTCTACACTGAAGTCTGTGGCTGGAAAAAGAGTCTGTGGGCTGCTAAGGAGTGTGATGCATACAGATTGGCTCTGTAGCTGCGTTTTGAAAAGAGCAGCAATTCAACCCCAGAGATGAGGCAGGTTGCTGCGAATTAAAAAGCGCCGTTCTGTTTCAGTTTCCATATGTAGATTCCTGTAAGATTTCTAACAATTTCTGCATTATGTTACAATATAAGAAGGGAATGTGTTTATGGAACAGCTTTAACATGTTTACCCAAATGTTGAGATTCTGCAGATATATAACAGTCTGTTTATTCATGCATGATGGCTGCCACTATAGATCAAAGTCAACAAGGTTATTTTGACACAAGCACAGCCTGACATGAATATTAGAAAGATCCCCATCATACAAACAGACATTTGGAAATTCAGACAATTTCAAGAAGATCTTGACTGACTAGAAGGAGAGAAAAAGGTTGTTAGGGAGATTAATAAAGTACATTTCTTATTTTTTTTAACATTTATTTTTTTAGTTATTTTATCTCATTAGCCTGTTTTTGTGTTCCCCTTCTCTATTTTTTGGTATTTACTTTGCAGTTTTACAAGAAAAACTTTTTAGAAAAACAGTTCAGACACCTTTAATGAGGCGAACTGGATGCAATCCATTCAAACCTGATTATGTGGAAGCAGCTCAGCGATGCCGTTTCTGCAGCATAAGAAGGATTTTTTTCCCTCTCCCACCAGCCTCAGCTATACGTCTCTGACTTTGGAAGGAACTTCTACCAACCATGTGACTACAAAGCCAAACATCCCTCACTGCATGCACACTATTCATGCTACCGAATGCAGACATTACATGATCTTCAGCAGGCGCTGTCCAGTACCAGGTTTTGTGAGGCTGAAAGTGGAATATAGAAAAATTGCAAAAAATATCCTAAGTTGTTTAAAACAGCTAATTTACTTTGCCGTTTTGTTCATTTTTCAGTTGAATTCAGTTTGACATCTGTGTTGAAGTTTTAGTCATTGCCTTAAGAATTTTTCAAGTGGTTAGAAGATATATGTATGCTTTTATTTTGAAGTCAGTGAAGACTGTTTCCTCTCTCACATTCTAACAACATGACTAACAACCCTGCAGTTCTCTAAAATGGTTGAAAAAAGCATAAAAAATACATCAAACTCAGAGTTTCAGCAAACATAAATGTGCATAAAGCAAGAGAGAGGTCAAGTCCACATCCCGGTTCAAACTCCTTGGAGAGAAGTTGAGTGGGTTGGGAAGAGATATTAACCTGGCAGAAGTTGACTTCTCGTGTTGTTGACTTGAGGGGGAAGTAATAAAACAGTTCATCCCACAAGCATTGCACCCGCTGGCCAAGCGCATACATCGTGATTAGCTGGTGCGAAAGCCCCCTAACTCATCTCAATCTAACAATACAGGAACCTCTTCACATTGGTCCTGAGACCAATGTGAAGAGGTTCCCAGATGTCTCATGGATAGAGGAGAAAAGTCTGTGTGTTCCCAAGTCTTTGAAATGTGTGGAGATTGACCTGACCGACTGAAAGCAAAAAACAAAAAGTTACTTTCTTCAAACTTGTCTGATTTGTATCATCCCAGACAGTCACTCAATAGCTGATGGAGGAAGTCTATATTTGACAAAGGTGGAAAGGTTGTTGCACTTAAATGCTGTCTTGTCTTCCAAGCAGTGAATGCGACGAACAGTCAATATCTCTCATTGGGGTCTTTCATGCTCAGTTAAGTAAATGCATTGATTTGTTCCTCCAGTACCTGAGCAGAATGTAGTTTAGAGGCAGACACAATGGACACAATGTTGCACATTGACAAGGATGAGTGTCGGAATAGCAGTGGCTTAAAACATGAACGTAGTGTCTTGCTAAGAAGGATGCTTTGGACTTTGATTTTGTTCTGTTGCCTTTTTCCATTCGTCCTTTTTTCTTTTTTTTGCCTTGGAAGTGCAGACTAACTCACCCATTGTTCCTTATATTGAACTTTTTTCCTATTAAAGTGTGGCTCTAACAGTCAACACTTAAGTAAAGCCCACCTTTACTAAGAGCAAATGAGTAGAAGGTGAAGCTGAGAGCTGTTTCTGTTGAGTGTGGAGGAAAATAACTATTGTCTGAGAGCTTTCATCACCATCAGCACACATCAGACACTTAGATGCACAGAAATGTCATTCAACAGTTGGTCGTCAGACATTCTGGAAACACTTCAGTTTGATATTAGCATACATTTATGGGAAAGGAAAAAGATAAAAACAAAACTTAGTTTTACAAATGAGCAGATGTTCAAAATTGACAATGCAGTAAGTGAATTAATAAGGACAAATAAATTACCATCAATAATTAGGATTTATTGACAAAGTTTATATTGTGTTAAAAGTAAGAACAATTTCAATGTTAAAACAGATGCTTATTATTTAATTATCATTTATTCAAATATTTGGTGAAAACTGATCTTAGATTTCAATTCTAGATTTGATGAAGCAATAGAACAATAAAAATATAATGGAAAACTATGAATAATTAACTGATGATAGATTAGTATAATGAAATGGAAAACAAAAATACATTTTATACAAGGTTTGGCCATTTAGCAGCATTTACAACTGGCAATAGAAAAACATTTTTACATGTTTTGATGCAAATATTTTTGTTTAACCTCTAGAATAAACAATGGCAAACAAGAGACTCACTTTTCTCAAGCTTATTTTTAGATGCTTACTTCACCAGGCTCCTCACTATTTTACATTTCCATCCGTTTTAGTTCAAATTGTTCGGTGGCTTTTATTTAAGTCTCTCTTGAGACAAGCAACGCTTTTTCTGTGAAGGGTCAACATGTGGAAACTAAAACTAAACCTTGAAATCAATTTAGATCAAAACTGAAACAGTTTCATAACCACAATCAACTCTGCAGCCATGAAAAATTTCCGTAATTCTTCACTTAATTCAAAGGTTTGGCAATTAATGACTTTATTTTCTATAATTGAACCTAAATATCTCTGTGTCACACTGCTCTCTATGTTCCCATATGTGCTGTATATTGACAAAGTTTTTTGAAACAGACAATTATGTGAAACACCAACTCCTGGCATGTTTTTGAAGTATTTCTGTTCTAAATTGTGCAGGTAATTGGTCAAGAAGTACTTGTATTTCAAATTCAGAAGTGTGTGGTATATGAAAATCCTAAATACATGTCTCCACATGTATAAACAAATGAAATAAAGCAGAACCCAACAGCAGTAAAACTCAATCAGCGCCTGTTCAGTACAAAAAAAACAAAGTTCTCAGGGTTTCTTTACCTGAGTGTGCGATGGTACGAGACCCTTTCGCCCATAAACTCCGATCAGTGCGCTTTTCTGCACAGAGATGTTGAATTTAAGGAAGTGCGGCTGCTCCATGCTCAGCTGAGAGCGCCAGAAGACCCCTGGTGGGAGACTCTGAGCCACCCGCTTTCCGATGTCCACCTGTCCGGTATCGATGGAGCTGTTTTCAGGTTGGAGAATCCCAGGCTTCCCTACAGCAACATTAAGATAAGACATTTACATTCAGTCACATACACCACTCACATCTTAGTTTTCATAAATTATTTCTCCTTGGGTTTTTCTTTGCTGCTGCTTTCCAGTGTTTTTCAATTAAGATAATACATAACTGTGAGTTTCATATTTCATACAGATGGGCTGTGACCAAGCATGACAAGATTAAAAGCCCTGTTTCCAAACCCTGTTAAGCAAAAATAAATAAAAAGAATGATATATATTTGTCTTTTTATAACACAGTAACAGGGCAGATCTCCCATTTTGTTTTTGGTCCTTGTGGTTCATGGAGTGAGGCTTCATATCAGATAAGGTGTAAATGGAATCTGTCAGACGCACTTAGAGCTTCCTTGCCAGAGCAGGAGCTGCAAATCAAAACAATTTGCTGAATGATGTCCTCCAACCGTTACCTCACAGCGCCAAGATTCAGTGGGAGGTCATAGAGCATAGTATGTACTTACAAGGAAAACTGAGGTGGTCAACGTTTTATCACCTGAACAAATTTTCCTATTAAAAAGTAAAATGCATGAAGCTATTGGCATAAAAAAGCTGTGGCTGGTGTAGGCATGCTTATAGGAGATACAGAGCGAGCCTGGTGTCGCCCCTCCTCTTCAGAGGCATTGTGGTTGCTGACACATGTACTGTAGCTGTGACTATATCTGTTTGTGCCAGACCTCCTTTATTTGCATGCCTCAGTGTTGGGTGTGTAATGAGGCCATTGCCTGTCACTTCCGCTTCAGTCAAAGTGAGGCTTGGAAGCCAAGTTTACCTCTGGGGAGAATAATAGCTGGCTATTGATTGCCTTTAAACAGTCCAAAACCTGCCTCATGCTATCTTAATTAGCAGTACTTATGAGGATTTAAATCTAGCCCAGTTTAAACAATTGAGCTTTTGCCTGGCCTATTCAACTCAATTAATGCCTCCGTGGCCGTGCATTTTAAGCAGCCACACTGTGCTCGGAGATTCATTTGGTTGTTTTTGGAAGTAAAGGTGAGCTGAGATGGCCTGCTTGCTTGTTGATGAATACGCAATAACCTAAGATAATGATTAGGGACTACAGAGCTGCTTGAAGTGACTCAATTGGTGAAAGATCTCTACAAATTCCCCATGGTTCAGTTTGCAGAGAACAGTGGAGGTATTATTTTTTATTTTTTTTATTTTACTATCGCAATCTGTCAATCTTAGTTGTCATTTAAATCTTGTTTACACTCTGGTGCTTTAAAAAGCCATTAACTTATTATGACAGGTTTTAGTTTATGCCTTTATATTCATTTTAGATGTAAATGTATCTGTTTTTTATCAGCACAGTTATTGTAATAAACATCATTTAAGTACATATGGGGATTTTGAGGTCGATTTAGTTTTACACAAAATTATTTATTTTGTCTTCCTCTTTGTTAAAGATAAAATCTGATAGGAAATGTTGTAAGCTTGAAGTTAAAGTATTATAGGGTATGTGAAAAAGCATATTAAATATCCTTCTTTCCACCATGACTGCATGAATCTTTATTTTCATTTCATGTTAAATGCGGCCGGAGCACATAAAAACTGTCCCTGTTTAAGATGTGAAAACATTTCTAGTCAGATGTTTATATTCACTCATCAACTGTGAAATGTCTTGATACTTTTTCAAGTGTGTAAAAAAAATACATTCACAGCATGTGTTTGAATTTATTGTTCATCTACTTCAAAAGCTTAGACATATTCATATACTGTTATATAATAATGCCTAAAAGACCTGCCTTGTAAATAAACTTCAATAAAATGTAGGCCATCCATTCAGAAAACCTTATGTTTTCAGAATAGCCAGGTATAAACCATCTGATGAGGACCGTCCTCCTCAGATGAAAGAAAGTCAGTTGGGGCTCATGTCTGCCATGAACTGGAAACTGCTGGAACACCTGTGGCCACAGTGAAGCAAATTTCACACGCTCCAATATTAACACCTTTATGCTTGACTGAAGTTTGCAGCTGCCCCTCCGGCACATGCCAAATGATCTGTGAGAAAAACAATTATATCCAATGTAGGAAATTATTCATGTTTATGGCCGTAGTGACAAAGTATGGAAGAGTCAAGATGAGGCTTCAAAGCTTTAGAACAATGGACCAGCATGGTAGTGGCACCATCATGGTTTTGAGCTGGATTTCTGCTGCATTAGCCAAGGATAATGGAATCATGAAAATGGTGGATTATCTCCAAATTCTGCAACTTTATGTCAAAACGTTAATGTTTAGTCACACCTGGATGTTCTAATGAGCAATAATTCAAAAACACACCAAAACTGGTTCTGGGAGGAAAGAATGATAACATAACATTCTGAACTCAAACATAAAGAAAATAGATGGACTGTGCTTAAAAACAAAACCATAATTTAGATCAATTCTAATAGAAAAAAAGAAAAAAACCCAGCAGAATTATGCCACATCATTGAGGATAACTAAAAGCAGCTTCTTGCTAATAGAAATATTAGTGAGTTTTTTAAATGTAAATTAGAGCTTATTTGCATTATTTTGGACCATGAATTTATTACAACTTTCACAATAAATTTAAATAAATTAGTTGCATGTGGCATATAAACTGCTCTCAAACTCTCCTTGATTGAATCAGGATGTTAACATTTAATTTTTAACACATCTTCAACTGAAACTGAATTTAAATTCAGTTTAATGAGTTCATTAAATTTCTAACCTTCATTGTCGAATAAGTGAGTGTTAACACACACACGCACACACACAAAAACACACACCCACACACACGCACACGCACCTGTTCTGTTACATTTATGTGTCAAAATCTGAATAAGTTTGGTCCCGATTATACCTAATACAACAAGAGGATTATGAGATATGATTTTATTAACTGCAGTTATCTTTGCTGCATTTTTGCTTCTGACAGGATTATGTCAGAATTATGACATCTTTGCCTAAACGGGTTTTCAAAGCTGGAATACATTGAAGTTCTGGTATTTTGCGCAAATTATTTATTTTTAAAATGCAATTCAATCTATACAAAAGAAAAAACATTTTGAAATTAGAGTGAAAGCAAAATAATAAAAAAATGTCTGAGCTGTTTTGTAGTTCTTTTATGTTTCTAAGTCAAAGCCTGGAAAATAATACTGTTTTCACAAAACTTTACATTTCAGGAAATTATTTATCTAGTAATTAACCAGAATCAGACCTTAAAATATTCACATTTTCACTTTTTATTAGTAAGACCTTGGAAGATAAATAAGTAATTATGTTCATATTAATGGGAAATCACAACAAACTAAGAATTATTGTTTTTATTTTTTCAAGTGTAGAACTTAGAGATGATGCAGAGTCCATCGTGTTGCATCAGCATGTTTCTACTAGCTCAACCAAATCAGCTTTAAAGCTATTATGAGAGCAAGTCTGTTCCAGGTTCTGATCCAGATCTACTGCTGCAAGTCCACAATTATTATCAATTAGAGAAAAAAATGAGTACATCCAAGGAGACGCTGGAAAAACCATATAACTCTGATGTTTGTAGGCAGCATATTGTGCAGTGCTGCAGAAAAATGAAAGCAAACTGCACACAAGTGACCACAAGCTGGTATCAAATGGCCTGCGTGTTGCTGTGCACTGCCAAGTAGCAGAGGTCACAACAGATGACAGCAAATCCGTCCTGCCAAAAATGTCCAAAGAAATGCAGCTAAATTGCGCTAAAGGAGTCAATAAATGTTATTAAATGAGCAGTAAATCACAACTATATTTACTCTTTTTTGTCTCTGTAACCACAAACTCACAAAATCACTGTAGCTTTAAAAACAAAACAAAAATCTCGTATCCTTTATTTAGACATTTTAGTTTTGTTTCGTCAGTCTGTATAACCCTCTGAAGCTATAATCAAGGTGTCCAAAAGACTGAAATATTTTTAGATTCTTTATCTGATGAAGCACTTAAAATCTATCTGTTGTGATAGGGTTAGGGTAATTTTACATTTCTGAAAGAATAAATTTGAAGGAATATAATGCCTTAAGCATTTTTGCAAATAGTCCACAGATTTGAAAAGCACCACAAGTAGTGGGCATGTAGAAGCAGGTCAGAAACAGGTTTCCTGCTGCTGCTGCTTGTTTCTGCTGACTTACAGCAGATTGGAAGCAGAAAAGCCTGATTCTGTACGGGAGGCAATTACTGTTGCTATAGTGCAAAAAGCCAAACATCAGTCGCTGTCATTCCCAACATTGATGTCCTTGTGTTGGCGCCATAAGGAAGCGCATTTCAAAATTTATGCATACGTTGCATAAGATACAAATGGAGGTTTATTTTTTTAGGACAGATTGTGTTCAAATATTTTAAGCAGCACATCTGCAGGTTTGTTTGAAACGCTTAGGTACATAATAATATAAATAATACATTTGTTTATTGTTACTAATCATATATTTGTCATTTGTGTTAGAAACTACAACAATCTACAGCTGTACTGTTAACATTACACAGCAATGTGTTATTTCCACTGCTTCGCAAAGGTATCTACACCCCATAATTTCAAGCCTCAAACAAAAACTTTTGTGCATTTTTATGATCTAAATCATCACAAAATTAATCATATTTGTAAAATGGAAGAAAAATAATACATATTTAATTGTTATTTTTTTTCCAAATGGAAAAGAGGAGGAATCAACAGAAATCTACCAAGACATGGAAGCTGAAGTAAACTGACAGGAGACGAAGCCAAGAGGCCCATTGTACTCTGGAGGCACAGCTGGTTGGATCTGATGGAAATATAGCTGCAGCTAAAGACAAATACGCTGCAATCCTAAGGAAAATATCAGTAGGTGGCTGCAAATGACCTGAGACTGGGGCAGAAGTTCACTTTCCAGCAGGACAGCAACCCGTTCGCACACAGCAAGAGACATACTTGAATGATTTATGATTAAAGCATATTTGTATGCTATAATGGCCCAGTCAAAGTCAAAGTCCAGACTGAACTCCAACTAAGAATCTGTGACAAAGCTTAAAAATTTATGTTTGCAGCTCAAGTTCAGTCCTACTGGAGGAAAAGTGTCTGCAGAGAAGTGTGTGAAGCTGCTAGCGAGACACGTCAAAATGCTTGCAGCTGTAACTAAAGTAAAAATCTGCTTTACAAAGTGTCGGCTACAGAGACTATAACACATATGCATGGCGCACTTCACAGTTATCCATTACTTATTACAGTTTGAGGTTACAAAGTGAAACAAAAATGTAGGACTTATTTTTCAGGGCACTATTTATCTAAAGGTGGAGTTATTAAGCTACAAAATGAATGTTTTTTTATTTTAAAAAATGAGAAAAAAGTCCTATTTTTTTGTAACGACATTACATTTTAACTTAACATTGAATTTGGTAAAAATGATAAATTGTTAAAAGTTTCCCTGTTATGCTCTGTAATTACACGTTCAGGCTGGGCCTTTGCAAAGCACCAGCCCAAAAACAGGCTTTCAAAAAGCTGGAAGCGGTTCAGCTCAGTTCACAGTAGTAAATATTTAAAGTGTGTTTGGGTCTGGTTCAGGTTTTTAACTGCTGAAAATATCCACACAGTTGTTTTTCAAACATGCTTTAGTGAGGGGGGTGAACACCTTCTGCACCTTCCACCAGTGTTCAAACTGTCTGCACATTTCAAAGCCAGGATAATTCGATGTGAAAGAGCTTAAAAGTATCTAGCAAAACAGCAACAAATCGATTTTGTTAGCAAGGTTGGAAGTAAGGAGACAAGTTTTTGCAAAGTACGAACACAGTGACAACTAAAGCCTGAACTACTCTCAGATTCAATCATCTCTCTTCTTCTGCAACTACCAGCTTGTCTGCTAATGATGTTTTCAAGAAAGTAGAGATTCAAAAAACTGGCTTGGTAAAAAATGCACAACATTTATTGATTTTCAAATAAAAAGAGTTTTAACTAATTCTAGGCTATAACTAACATGTCATACAACAACAGGAAATACAATTTTGTCTTTCTCGGTTATTAAGTGGCAGGTTTTAAACGACACAATTTTGGACAATTTGGAGACTACAGGGCAGCTGATACCCACAAATACACTACAGTAATATTTCTTAGATATGAAATACTTTGTTGAGAAAGACGAGTGAGCTGGATGAAAAGGATCTTCCCAACAGGATTAATATGTTCCTGAAGTTTAAATGTGGTGTCAGAATTACTTTCAAATGATTTTTAAAAGTTGCCAAAAAGAATAAAACACAAAAATAGATGTCAAGGTGTAAAAACGTTAAATTTCGCCTGATTTATAATTTAATAACAATCAGCCCAACAACATGTTGATAGAAAATATTTTTTTAGCAAACATAAATTTGAAGACTTTATATGCTTGGAATAACTTTAAGTAAGCAGTTGGACTGAGAAGACACCCCTGAGGGACGCCACATGAAAGGGGAATTGATGAAAAACAACTCAGCTTGCCTGTTAAGTACAAAATAAATAATTCAAGAGGAATTCCTTTAATGAAAGCACAATGCTGCAGTTGAAAGAATAGGATGCCATAGTCCAAAGTGCTCATAAAGATCTAAAAAGAGCGCTATGAATCTTTTATTAATGATCACCATCATTAAAACCTTTCAGAAGTATTAATATGCTGAGCTTTTGAAGCAGGATGGAACATGTTAGTGCCACCATATTAGTTTGTCCTGCTTCCTGTTTAAAATGAGTTTCAATCATGAGACGGGTTTTGAAGATTAAAGAACAATGTCAGGACGTCATCTAAGACCCATTTCATAGGGACATGAGGTCGTAATGTCCACTAGGACCAATAAAAGGAGCTCAGACAATTTCTAATCACTTCAGCTAACACAGAAAAAAGAAAAATGCTTCAAGTGATGGAAAATGTCAGAGAAAATGAGGGAAGAAGGGGGTCAAAGATAGGCGAGTCTTTGAGAGCTGACACTAACGATCTTTGGCACAAAATCCTTCATAGTTTTCATTTACGTCTCCATCCAAGTGTGTCTGACAACAAGTCAACGTTTGCTTTCGCTTGACACCACTGGGAGTTTAGAACGACATAAAGAAGCAACCCTGCAATAAAAACAATTAAGCACATTTAAAAAGCAAAGTCATAAATGCTTCTGTAGTAAATTTGGCATGAGAAAGAAAAATTAATTTGAAACAGCAGGATTAATTGCACAGGAGATGTCAGTGTCTTTTTTTCTCACCATCAGCAGCCAGAGCTGTTACTACGCTTGACTGGGTGGGCCCTGCCTTCCCAACTCCCCCGTTTTCAAAAGCTGGCTGGTTTTCCAACTCCTGAAGCTGCCAGTTGAGACCAAAAAGGTGCATTGCTGCGAAAAACACAGACATAAAAGATAAACAAATCACTGTGTGGGCCTGCAGGAAACAATAAGCAAAACGCAAATAGTTCCAAACCACCAATCAAGCCACTTATGGACAAAAGACCTGTGGGAGTGAGCAGTGCAGGCGGAAAAAAGCAGCTGTTTAACGCCAAACATTCGCCTCTACATTCTGTTGTCTGCGGCCAGTCGGCCAATGGGTGGCTTTTGTGTAAACCTTACAGCGACACAGGCCAGACAAAGTCATTTCAATCGATATTGTGGCATGTTTCCTCAGGGAGTTCTGTTCATTAAGGTTCCAAAGTGTCAGCTACTGCATCAAAGAGAGCAGCAGCCGGAGTTTCTATTTTGACACAAAGCTTCCACTTCAGACAAACACAAGATCCACTGGAAAAGTCTTAAACTCCCGGAGTCTAATATGTAAGAGTTGCTGCTAGTTGTGTGTGAAAGACTGAGACAGACTGGGGGGGTTTGGGTGGTTGGGGGGGCATGAAGTGAAATACTTTTAAGAAAGTGGAAGGCAGAGTATTGAGAGAGATGCTCACAGCAGGAGGTGGAAGTGAGAAGGTTAGGCTCTGCAACACTCCTCTCGTTGTCTTACATAACTAAAACGTGTCTGGCTTTCATTCAGACAACCTGCTTTATTGTCACAGAATTGGATGCAATCAAACTGTGCTCTTGTTGTTTTGGGAAAGTGAGGCGTTTCTGCGAGCGCAGCGAGAGGGCTTATCTCCTTCAAAGTCACCAGCCAAGGGAACATGCTGAGGAAGCATCTTGATTTCCGACCATTTGATCTGCGGGAGGAACTTTTCTCCAACACCCGTCGCACGCTGGGAAGATGGATATCGACTGCAGCAAATAACATGAGAGGTGGATGCAGGGCCAGAGAGAATATCAAATGTGAAGAAGACCAAAAGAGAGATGGAAAACTGGTACGAACAGCGTGTCAATAGATACTTTGTCAAGAAACGGGGTGTGGGTGTGCTTTGTAAAAAACCTCCTGATGGAAATACACGGCATCAGTGGAATGGGGAAGCACAGAAGACATGTCCTTGGCAGATCAAGTGAACAGGTGTGGCGTAGCCTTGAATTTCAGTCAGATTTAATATCAAAGTGATGATATTTAGCCATCTAGCATATTCAGTCCAAACCCCACAATCTATTTTTGTAGCCAATAAAGTGAACCAGACGGAGGAAACGATTTCTGATTGTTTCATCAATACTTTTAACAAGAACAATGCTTCTGAGACAGGAGTCGCCTAATATGAAAGAAATTTGAACACATCGACTAAAGTGGGAAAAGGTTTAAACTGTGTTCACATCTCAGTGTTTTTCATCTTTATCTCAGTCAGTGAACTGAAACTTGCAAAATAATGCAGGAAACATTCAGAACATGCACTGAAAACGTGGTAAGAACTGCAGTCAGCCTTGTGAATAAAAGAGGCAATATGAAGCATTGATACATTTTGGTAATTCTTAAATTCAAAGCCCTTTGGTAAAGTTAGACACAGCTTATTCTGTTAAAACTGAAGATTTTCTGCCATGACTTGTTTCTTGCTCTTCTCATCCTACATGAATATATCGACACCAAATCAACAGTGAAGTTTTTAATTCTGATTAGTAAAGGTTCGTCAGCTGGCATTTAGAAGATTTCTTGTGACTTTCCTTCAATTAAATTGGTCCACAAATTCCCAATTTATTGGGTCGTCCTCTTTGACCGAGTCGGGTTAAATACAACCAAAACAAGCAGCACTTGGGGAAGAAATGACTTGTGATCTTTTGTTACGATCGCTAAAATCTGATGTCAACCCATTTTTGTTTACATTTTGTGAAGAAGGAAGTTGCGCTCAGTGTCCTTTTCAGAGGTTTTTGTGTCAATTCCTTCGGTGGTTCTTGGTGCGGCGCCCCCACAGGTGAGGAGAGGAAACGGTTTTTCAAAGGGTTTGGTTCGTTTGACAGTGAAGTATGAAAACGAAAGCAGAGGAAAATGAAACAATGTTGCAATTTTGTTTCTTAATCGATCTGTGTTTATTGGACTATCTGGTGTAAAAAGATCCTTAGATTAAAAGGGGCTTGAGTCAAATGCATGCTACATGTTTTCAATTTTATTTGTAAAAAATGTTGAAATCAATGGGTCATTTTTCTTCATTCTGTGTTGGTTTGCCATGTAGAATCATCTGAAGGACGTTGGCTGCAGTGGGTTTTGTTTAGGAGTATCAGATCAAAAGGACAGTTAACACCACATAACTATTTGTATAAAAACTCACTCACTTTGTGATTATGCACTAATTTCTGATAGTCTATCAAACAAAATCCCAGTAATATTTACTGATGTCTGAGATTGTAGCCCAACAAAATATGAAAATACTTCAGAGCAGAGGAAGAAACTATGAAAGATGACACTCCCCAACATTTCATGTCTTCATTTTAATAAACACTCATGAATAAATATAAATGTTGGAATTGTTGTCTTGGTTCAAAGTTATTCTCTAGAATTATTTTGCAAACAGCAAAAATTGCAACTTAAATGAAATAAACTAACACAGGCACGATGTGAAATCTAACTGAAAGAAGTTAAATGTAGTTGAAACCGAATATCTTCGAGCCTGAATTATACAGTAATTCTTTCCTATATTTTGCCGTCTTACTGAGATCTCCTAAAGTATTCCTCTCCTGGAAATCTTTTGTTGCATTTAATCTGTCGTCTCTCAGAAACCTGCCCAGATGGGACCTGCAGCTCCAGATAAATGCCACCCACTGGACAGAGCATCCAGTTCTTGGATCAACATGTTCGTGGCTCTCACTGAGGTAGAACAGCCTCCTAATCAGATCTCAACGCATCAGCAGTGGAGATGGAGTGTAAGGCAGAAACTCAGTCTAAAAAGAGAAGAATGCACCAAACTGAAAAGAAAGACTGACAGCTCCAAATAAAAGTAGGTTAGTACATTACTTGAAGAAGAAAAAGTAGCAGGTTCCTTTCTTTGAAAATGCCTTGAAGTGAAACAAGAAATGCATTTAAAAGGCAAAGACAAAATCAGCTTTATCAAGGGAAATGCTGCAGGACAATTACTGCTCTCACACAAGGAGCTGCAGCCTTACAGGAGAAGCATTTCCACTAATCATTTTCACATTTAATGCTCTGCTTTAACCTTTAAGTTGACTGAAAACTTCTTTCTTTCGGCTATAACACCTGTACCAACCTGCTGTCCGTGAGGCGGCGAGGCGGCCATGTTTAAAATGAACACGACAACATTTAACCTAAAGAAATGTAAGAATGAACAAATGAGGCTGGATACAAGTTTCTGTGTCTAAAAGGACATTTCCTGCGCTGCGTTTTCACTCTGGACCCCAAATCAATTTAACGTAATAAGGGAAGAGGTTCTGTTCTCTGCACATCTGTCTCATTGTGTCAAAAACCCTCCATGAGAAAGGAAATTGTGTATCAGAGGCGACAGAACCGCAGAGAGCTGCTCTCAGCGCACTCCGGCTTGGATCTCCACTTACCTCATCAACAAATTGCTTTGAGGTGAATAGCCCTCAATTTATAAATTTACATAAGTTATTTCTACAGAGCGTAGACCAGCTCAATTAATATTTATAGGCCAGGAGCGATTCTCTTCCAGAGCAAGAAGGCTGAAAAAGCAGGCTTCTAATCGCTGATGTCAAAATGTGCCCTGGTGGAACATCAATGTCAGCGATGACGGAGGACTCGAATCTGTAAGTTCACTCCATGCTTGTTTGAGCTCTGACATCCACCACGCCTTTCCTGTGCTGAGGCAACAAATACTGTTTTCACCATAAAAACTAACTCAGACTTTGTGATAAAATCTGACTTTCAGATCAAAGGTCAAAGGTCCAGAACAACAAATACAATTTGTTAATTCTGTTTACAATGTACAAGCAGCACTTTATGCCTACAACTGTTTATTAGTGACCCTAAGCTGCTCTAATTAATAAATACGAAGCATAATGAGTGCTCAATGTTTTTCCAAATTAATTACTTTTCATGCCTCAACAAATAAAATGGCTTTCTTTACTCAGAGCAACAAAGAACGTAAACACAGTATCTCAACGTGAGTACACCCTCACATTTATGTAAATGTTTTATGTTGTCTTTCCATGCAACAACACAGTAAATGTCTGACACTTTGGTGTAAAGTTGTGCAGCTTGAAAAACACACTATAACTATGGCTTTTAAAACGGTTCGCTTAAATTATCAGCCATCTAAATACAGATGTTAACAGATATAAGCTTTAGCAATTAACAGAAATTGAATTTTCATAACAATTACAGAATCTTAAAATTATTATCTTTAGATAAATGTTTCTTATTATGTTAGAAACTATTGCTTTGTTATGTTTTTATACAAAAACAGCTTCCCTTAAGGAAAATGTATTCCTCCTCTTTTTGCAAAGGTTTTATGCTTATTACCTTTTCAAAATAAGAACAAATTTGTTAATTTCCAAAACTATATATTTATCTTTTTTCCGAAGGTCATAAACAGTCTAAACACATGACTGTTGGGTTTACTGACATCTTTAAAACTGACTTCAGATGTTCATTCCTGTGAGTCTCTGTGTCGTCCTGGGATGGACCGGAAACCCGTCCACACTGGACCTTAGTTACTGAAGACTTTTGTAGCCAAGTATTTGTAAAATTATACACATTACTGTAACATAGACCTGCGTTATTCAGTTTAAACCCCTGCAGAGTGTCCCATAGAAACAGACTGGATCTGTGTCTTGGCTCCAAATCAGAATCACATTCAGATTCTCTGGTACAGAGTAATAACCTCTAATACATGTAACTTTCATGCATTTATACGAGAGAAAAGAGGCATATCTGCAGTCAGAGTGACAAAAACAACTTGGAGCTCAACAGCTCTGGATTATGGAGCTAAACATTATTTCTACTAGAAGCCAGCTGCTACAAATGCCTTCAGGGGATTCTTAGAAACAAGCCGAGCAGCTCGGAGCTGAGAACTGGCTGCTCTCAGGACAGTTTCTCCATCATTCCCAGTTGGAGACAAAAAAATCCCTTCTACAAACCTAACCAAGGGTTTAATTTAGGATTCTGTGACAAATGAAGCAAAGTTCAGATTCTCTTTGTTTCTGTTCAAGAAGAATTAGAAGCTGTGATGATTTTATCTCACAGGTGGAGGTTCTTATCCTGTTTAAGGAAGGTTCATCCATGTCAACACAGCATAACAAGCCATAACTTCTGTTACATTACTTGGAAATGAGCATCTTCAACATCTATAAGGCAAAAGACGAGCACTCAAATGAGTGAGGCAGAGAAGGAGGTCATCTTTCACACAATCTGTCCACGTTGTTTCTGCACTCAGAGCAGCGGAGCTGAAATCGGTTCTGATTGGCCCGTCTTTTATCAGAACAATTGTTGAAATTCTTCCAGTTCAGCCAGGTTGCAGTAATGGGAAAAACTCACCTCGGCAGGTTTGCCTCATTTGAATTGCAGGAGCTGTTGCACTCGATTAGCCAGTCTCCAAATTTTTAATGCAGCTCTTCTTATGAAGATTTTTTTTTTTTTTTTTTTACATAAATAAAAACACAAAGCAAATAAGTTAGTGTGTTGCCGTTAACTTCAAACATGGGCCATTTTGGCAAATAACAAATGCAGCTGTGTATTTATTTGTCTTGGAGCTTATCTTTTTAATAACGAGGCGGCGTGAGCCGACGGTGAGGGAGTATTAAAATATGAGTGCACATTGTCACTATTTCAGTCATGGCGCCAGGTGGTGAATGCGAGATATGAGAAGTTGTGCAAACATTCTCAGACACCTTGAGGCAAGAGAAACAAGGGTGAATCTGTTAAAAACACTCAAACATAAACATGAAATTTCCAAAAATAAATGAGCTCAGTTCAGGAAAACTCGAGTCCAAAACTGTTTCTAAATTATGGGAGAGAGAAAAGCCAGGGTTTGACTCCCTGATTACAACTTGAACCTTTATAAAATAGGTAAAAGTCTGTAGTCCATGTCAGCTGTATTATACATTTACAATAAGTCTGTTAAAAAAAGTTGAAGCTTTTCAGACATAATAATGATCACATTAACTACCACATTTACTCTAATGGAAAATGAATCTCCCTATAGAAACAATGTAATCAGTAGGAAGATAAAAACATTATTGTATTTATTTAGTTTAATATTCACCTTAGGTTCTTAAAGCTTTCTCCAAAATGACTCAAAATGAATAGGAATACTGACCTGCCCAGGATTTCAATGCTGATATTAGCATCTGATGTGTTGCTCCTGATTCTGCTGCAAGTGCATTTCACTTTCTAAAATCAAATGCTAAGTGTGTTTTGTTATGTTTTCAACCTTAAATTGTTGTGAATTCATTTCAAAAGTTGCATTTCATGAATAGCTGATGCATAGTTCGTTCTCAGAAGCAGAACCGTAGTGTTTAAGAAATCTGTGGACTCTAGGAATCAGAACAACTAAATGATTATGTTATGTGTAACTATTAATTTATGTGGGCTTACTAGAATGATTTACATTTTTCTCAGTTCATATTGTTAGTTTCCTCTATCTCCACCTTTGATATAAAAGTAATTAAGAGCTTTGAAACCTAAAGTCTTTTCAAAGAAAGAAAATCTTTGTTTCAGACACAGTGGATCCATTCAGGCTCAACACTTAGAGTTTTACCTTTTATCTTTATTTTTAAAAAATAATCCACTTATCAAATGGCCATGTTCTCATTGATGGTAATTAGACAAATATTTGAATGTAATTATCATTATAAAATCTGCAGTGTTACATTTTAAAGATGTTTCTGGTTCAAAATATTTGCAGATGGCAGGTGACTAGACCCACTGTGTGAATTATGGGCTAGTTTTGATTCTGTTATATATAAAATGCAAATGATCTGACAACAGGATTGGATCATCACTGGTTGTTATGGATATCGACTGAGATGACTGATCCAGAGGTTCTGTGTTTTTGGAAATCAGATATTGGCAGATTTTCACCTGTTGCAGAAGCTGTGATCAGTCTGCTGCTCAGAATCACCTTCTGCAGAGACTTTTTAGAGTTAAAAACGAAAAAACACAACATCTACTGTAATTTCTGTGAATTTACAAACATCTAGACGGGTGGAAGCTGTTTCAAGTTTTTACTACAATTAATAATTAAGGAGAAAACTGTGGAGCTCTAAGGAGGAGCATCAGCAGCAACATGAAAGCTAATCTGAATCCAACATGTTGCTTTATTTTACTTCTTTTAACCTCACTATGCCATGAAGCATGAAGAATCTGGAAATATTGGGATCCATGTCTTTGACACAAGACATGAATATCCACATTACAGAAACACCATCAGCACTAGTAACAGCATCTAAAACAACATTAAATGTTTTTTTTTTTTTTTACTTAATTAATGACTGCAACAGAAGAGCTTATTAAGGATGGGTCTTATCACAGGATCCAGAAACTTTTCAAACCATTTTAGCAAAATTTACAGAAGAATAGATCTAAAGAGTTGAAGCATTTTTAAAACAACAGTTATTACTCTGAGGGTAATTAACAAGAGGGTAATCTTGTTAATAATAATAAAAATAAGTGGATGGATATTGATTTTTCATATGAAACATTATTCATCTTTACAGTTATTTAAATCATACATGTGAACTTAATTCCAGCATCTTTATTGTAAGACTTGACATTAATGAATACATTTATTGCTCTGATCTCACATAATGAAGAAAAAGATACAGGTATCCAAATTAATAAGTATAATTCACACCCGGCAAATAGCTCTGCAGAGATTTATGAGATTCTTAAGAATACAAATGTTGTGAATGAATAAATATAGCAGAGCAGTTTGAAACAATAGCTGGAGAAGTTAGATTTTCCCTCAGTAAGCTGAGCACATTACTCATCGTATCACAGTGTGAACCGCACAAAGTAACAAACCAGTTAAGTCAATGAAGGGATTATGAATATCGATACTGATGTAGCACATTTATGACCTCTCCTCCAAGGGAGCACTTCCCCTCCCTGTTCAGCAATAAAACACTGGTTATATAGGATCTCTCCAACATCGCTATATTTCTCTTTATACAACGGTGTCACATTTCCTCTGCCTCCAAGCTGGGTGAATACTTATATATCTGCTCAGGCAGAAAGCCACAGTGGAAGGATTAAGGGCTTGGATGACAAGGGAGGGCATGAGGGAAGATGAATCTGTAACAGGTTTATTGCTGTGGTCAAGAATCCAAAGGTTACCAAGGAGTCAGCTTTGACATATGCTATAAAAACAGCAAAAAAAGAAAAACGCTTTCTTGTAAGGAATAATGCCCCCCAGGAGGGAGAGTATCTTATCCTCCTGACCGAGATAAAAGCGTTTCCTGTTTCACCACATAGGACAGTTTTAGTTCTTGTAGAACAAAGGCTTTGTGGACCAATGTCTTCTTTACACTCCATGTTCTGGAAACTTCTTCTCTTTTCATACAAATTTGGTTCAAAAACTTTGCTAAAACAATCCTGTTTGAACTTCAGAGATGCCGTTTTAATGTAAACTCAGGTGGACATAAACGGGGCATTGTTCTGCCAAGCGTTTGATCACAAACACTGGGATGATGCACGACTTCCTGTCAAATAGAAAAGCAACAACAATTTTTTTTTATTATTGGAGGATGTATTGATGCATTGTCTGCATATCTGACTGAAGGCCTGGTCAGATAAACTCCTCTGAATCCTATCTCCACATCTGCAATTGCAGCAGAACAGCAAGGAGGAGGGATGCCATCTCCATTCACTCCCAGCGGCGTGTCAATCATTTGTTCCATTTGACCGGAAGACAATTGTTCAATGCCAAAGCAGATAATATTCCCCCACCTAAATCTGAAATTCAGTGCCTCTGGCACAAAAAGATATACTGGTTGCATAAACTCATGTGACAGGCACCTTGTCACCAGGTCCTCAAAAACTCTCAGCTGCAGCTGAATGTGTGTGGCTTTTTGTTGATTCTTCCAAATAAACAGATTTGAAACAGTCGACTGGGTTCTGATGGTGAAAAATTGGAGTCTGTTTATGAATTGATACAAAAAGTGTACCAACAATGCCCTGCAAGGCAATTTATACCTCGTTTTGTTATGTTGCAAACACAAACTTCAATCCATCATCTGTAAATAGAATCAGCTCAACGGCCAACTAAAGAGGGGCGTTACGACAGAGTACCAGGGCCATTGTAGATCATTTCTGCCAAAAAGCTCAGAAATTGTAAGCCTGATATTCTCAAAGTCATAAATTTGCTAAAAAAACATATATTATTGTATAATATATGCTATATCTAAACTAGTATATTATCAGACATCGGAAATCGGATTTTAAAAAACACCCTTTGAAAATGATCCAGCTGTGCTTCTCATAAATTTACAATGTAAACTTTTGAGGATTTCCGTCTTTTTTTACTTGGCTTTATTATTATTATACATTTCCGACTTTTTAATTTCAGGAAATGTCTTATTTTTAACATTGTAAATTTCTGCCCTGAATCATAGAAAAATGTCATTTCATAATGAAAATATAATTTTGTTTTTCCATTTTCCCCAACACATTTATCTCCGCATTCAAAACACTGAAAACACAAAAGCTGCTCTAAATGAAATCTTACCTCAACACACAGTTACATTAAGTGAATGAAATCATTCTGCTAAAGGACACAGTGATTATATTCAGTCATATTTTCTAATATTTGGGTATCAATCAATGCTCTCCTTGAGCCAACAGTGGCAAAAACAAACAAACATTGAATTTGTAAATCTAACAATCCCAACCAGTGACTGTCACAGCTCCACTATAATTATACAAAAATAAAATGACTACTGATTGTTACTGGTAACCCACCATGACCCTGTTAGAATTAATCATAGAAGATCATGGTAACTGTGGAGGAGATGCAGATCCAGAATGTGGATCGTCTCTCCACAGGATAATTATTAGCCTTTCTTTATTAAATTTGGTCTTAATGGACAACTGGAAAGGAGAAAATATCCCTAAAAGAAAGCCAAAAGAAGTCCCTTTGTAAGCTGTATCAGGGAGACACATACTGTGCGGAATAAGATGGTAGGGGGGTGGATGCCATTGCAAGTGTGAAGAATGTTTAAGGGTGTACATACTTTTGTATAAGGTGCTAAATCTGATAGAAGGGCTCAAGAAAAACGACCCTGATGTGCGTCCATGACTGAGACTAAAGCAAAACTCTGCTTCACACTCATTTAAAGTTTAGGGAGGAAACAGGTCGACCTTCTGATTTTTTTCTTTTAAAGCTGTTTTAATAGCTGTCAGATTCTTGGAGGCAAATACATTTCCTGAAACTTTCCCATGCGTGCAGTGCAACCAAATTTAAACTTTTGCCAAACGTTACAGTTGCTGTAATCTCCTCTGAGCCTTACCTATGCAGTAGCAGAGAATGATGGAGAGCACGACGGCCACTGCCACGGCGATCAGGGCAGTGCATTTCCAGGAACAGTGTTTAGGTGACTTCTTGAACTTGAAAGCCCCCCTGGACAGAGTGTTTCTGGGCAAAGGGCGTGCGGGCGTGGAGTAAACGGTTCCTGTTGCCATGGTGTAGCCGGGAGCTGTGGCGCCGAAGAACGGTGTGGTTCCCGTCCCCGTTTTAAATAGAAAGTGCCTGAAACAAAAATGAAAATGAAGATTATAATCTTATGAATTTAAAAGCTGGTTGCTCTCTAGCATTAACTCAAATCCTAATAGCTTAAATGAGTTAAGAATCAGTTTAAGCTGCTAAAATCTTAATAAAAGTGATTAACTCGAACATATTTAACACCACTCAAAGACTCCAACATGAGCAGCTCTGCAGGAGGATCTCAGCTTTAATCTAATATCCAATCTTATCCTGACACTGAGAAAGGTGGACCAAAAGTACCTCATAAAAACAATAATCTCACTTTTGCCCTTTTACAACCGGGCCTTTGCTAATAGCCCATTATACCTGGGGTAATTAACAGGGTTTAATCAAATACACCACAGAGTGATCGTCTTATTAACTTTTAAACCCCACGTGAAAAGCTCTTAAGTAAATGAATTAAGTCTTGTTGCCACACTTGCCACTACTTAGAGATTAATACCCAAATGCCTTCCGGCTTATGGGGACAGCCAGGGAAATTGAACAAATTGACCACGGTTTGCAGACATTACGCCAGACTGCTGCTATATTATTATTATACTGCTTTTTTCCTTTTTATTAAACCAAATTCTAAACAAACGTACGATTTCACACTTGTTTTTGTGTATTGTTTTTATATCTGAAATAATTAGAAGCTCCAAACAAAAGGTTTAAATGAACACCACGCTGTTCTTTTGCAGGTAATCAAATTGCTTATGTGAGTTTAAAGGAGAGAAACAGTGAAACAGAAGTTATCATTAGTGCAAAATGCAGTACTCCAAAAGTAAAAGCTAGCAAACAAAACAACCGGCATGTCTTTTCTAGTATAAAACCCCCTAAAATATAATCATGCATGGATTGTTTAAGGTTATTTTATTATTCAGGAGAGGCTGCTCTGCATGAACACTTCACATGCTCTCTTGCACACATTCCACCAAAGGTGCCTCTCTGGCTCCATCACGGTTCAGTTCAACTGGAACACTTTGGGCTGGAGCTCAACGTTGTCCTTCAAACTGTAGAGAGGTCACAGGTTTCAGAATCTACTTAAATAATCATATATAGTTCAGACATGGTATTTACATTTACACTTTTTTTCTTTCTCTGCCATTAAACAGAATATACTTGGTGTTTTGTGTGACCCAAATAATCCAACTTTTTGGTTTTTATTTTTACATTGCTTGTTATCCAGCATCACAAGTTCACATAAAGTTTCTTAGCCTTTGGTTGGATTTTGTCTTTCAAACTTGGGTCAAACATTTTGTTTGCAGTAACGTTAACCCATTCTTTCACACACACATTTCTGTCTCACACACCTTTTCAACTCTAATCGCTAATTTTGTCAGATGTTACAAGATGTTCTTATCAAACCATACTGAAGTCCCTCCTGTAGAAAAGTACCCACAAAACATGATGCTACCACTGTCATATTTCACAGTTAGGGAGTGTTTAATTTAAATGTCTCTCTTTTTCCTGCAAATATAAGAGTGATTATTATGAGCGCCTGAAAAAATTAGTTGTCTCAAAAATACTCAAAATGACCCAGGACGTTTTTGCAAACTGTATTGTGGATTTTTATCTTGTATTTGGAGATGTGGCTTCTTCCTCAATGGCCAGCTTTTCAGCCCATGTTGGTGCAGGACTAGTTACTCTTTGACCAGCTCAGCCAGCGCTTTAATGCAGTATCATGACTTTCTTCTTGTTCATTTTGTACCAAAACAAAGCATGAAATCTGTGACTGCTAGAGATCCGCATCTCGCTTATACTTGTGGAGTAAGCAGTGTGTTTGGGGTGAAATTTTACAAAACATAAACAGATGTGCCACCATTTAAATCCAGTGTTTTACAGTGGTGGTGTTATATATTTCCCAGGAACATAGTACAATCAATTAGCTCTGTTACCTTGAATTTTATAAAAATGCTGTATATACATCAAACATGAATAAACAGAAATTTGATTTCGCAGTTTGATGCCTTGAAATTGGTGTCCGTCTCTTTAAGAAGCTTCTACTCTTCCAGACCTTATGCCTTCAACACAGCACAGCAATGCTTCTCATTATACCATTTACAACCGCAGCATTGGACTGACAAATGGTCAGTATGTTCAGGTCAGCGGAGGCACAGTTCCACCAGGTGTTTGCTAATTGTTGCTGCAGGCGCCTGAATGACCACCAGGGGAGATTCAAGGATTCGTCACACGAGCAGGAATTTAACCAAAGGAACCCTCAAGGTATATTTTTTATGAGTTAATAACATAAAACATATACAAAGAACAAAATAGAAAATGTCATTCTTTATATCCCCCCTTTAAATGATCCAAGTCATAACATAAATAGCTGGGCTTTTCTTAATTGGTCAAAGGCACAGAAAATGCAATACATCCGGTTTTAAAGTGTCAAAAGCTATTTTATTATTATTTTTTATTTATTTACTTTTCTGGGCTCAATCAAGTGTATTCAATACTGATTAGCTGAAGCTATAAGTTGAGTCAAATTGGATGTTGGTGACAAAACAAGTTTCTTTTAGGACAGTTTAATGAAAAACACAAAGATCTTATTTGAAGAAAAACCAGGAACAACAAATTAAACTATATTCATATAAAAACCTAGTTAGACCAATAAACATGATGTTCTGAAAGTTCTGAAACTTGCTTTGCTCCACTAACATCTTCATTTTTCTGTACTTCTAAAATTCTCACATAACACTTCTCCTCACTTTGGTGGGTAAAGAGTTTTATGTCTGTGCAGATCCCGAGAGAAGAGGTTGCCAGGGTAACTGCAAATTCAAACTTACCAATATACTGATAAAGCCTGTTTGCTCATCAATTATTTGTGCAGCATCTGTGAAGTATCTATGTAATCTTTGTAAAGACTGCGATTCTTTACTAAAGAGCTTGAAATCTGGCAAACTGAGTGGAAAATCTAAAGCAGAAAGCTGAAATGTTGTGTAGTTCCACTTAATAATTAGAAGTACTCTGAATGTTCCTAAAGTGCTCTGTTTCTGTCATCAAAACACTTCAGTGCAAAAGGATTTTCTTCATAAAGTTTCCCAGGCCGAGTGCAGTGTGCTGTTTTTACGCGCTCTCCACGAGACCATGCTCACATTTCGGTGCTGCAGCTGATATTTCAGCCGCTGTTTGTCTCCAGTGAGGTTCCCTCTGAGGTAAAATCTGTTCTGATCAATTCCTGACTAAAAGAACAAATGTCAGATGAGCTCTTCGACGCCCCTGACTGACGCGTGCCGTTATGATCAGACAGGGATTCCATTTAAAGGTTACGATGCCACATAGACGGAATGACAATGCAGCCGCAATCTGCAACCCGGAAAAGTTCTGATTACTCATTCTAGAACAATCCGTGCTGTAGCTGCAGAGCTACAGACTCCGTAATATGAAGTTCGGTATGAATTGAGGTCAAAACTTGCACAACGTTGGCGGCGGCAGACACGCAGTCAGACACACAGGCAAATAGACCCTGCTGTCTGGGGAGTTAAGTGTAAGTAGATGCAATCTGATGAGCTAGACAGACTCGTGGATTCGTGCACACGTGTGCAAGGAGAAACTGTACTCTATCTAAGGAAGGTGAATACCTAATGCATTCTGGGTAGATAGTGTGGAAACAGTGTTGCCTGCAAACAGATGCAGTGAAATCTGTGCACAATCTTATTTAAGCAATGCTATGAATATATTATTCTCTTATAGCCTTCAATTCTAAAGCAGCTGAACTTGAGAAACAGAAAAAAACAACATAATAAAATATTACATATAGACTATACACCATACACCAGCAAAAAAGTTTGTGTTTTTCTATGCTGCTATTTTATTGAAATTTCAGATAATAGACCAACAAACAGATTTGGAAGCTGAAAATCCCATGTTTGTGGTTTAAATATGATAAAATAGGCAACAGTTCAGAAGGTCTGAACTGGCACTACAAGATACTACAGCTGCACCAGACATGTAAAAAGTTGCATTCAGAAAATATGCACTGTTGAAAATGACTACTGGGTGTTCATACCAGGACACCAGTGAATGAGTGAAAATTTTTATGCTCCAGCATCTGAGACAAATTCCTTTTTTGGACATTTATTACACTTGACATTTAAAGTAATTCCCATGTTGATGGCTTTCATGTTACCCCTCTGTCTTTTCTTTCTAAAATGCAGACTGAAGGGGTCTAAAGATAAACTCCTGTTGGACATGATTAACAAACAGCAGACTAGTGTAAATGTCTTCTGCTATAGACACTGGATGACCGGCTGTAATTGATTCCAGTCAGTGTGATGCAACATGGCACATTACTATGCTAATCCTGCCAGTGGTGTGTTGTGAGCGCAAGAGAGAGAGAAGGAAGAGAGACAATGAGGAGAGTGTGAGGCTGAGAATGAATGCCTGAGTGTCGGTGAGATGGCGGCGTGTTGGTCTGCACGCCTGTCTGTCCCATTGAGGAGCCTGAAACACAAAGGCGGCAGCCGGCCTGCTCTCCTCTGCACTCACAACATTGCTTGTCATCATGATGACATTTAAAAACATGCTCAAAGAGGACAAAAGACTAAACACGGAGTGGGTGGATGTGTCCATGGCTAAGCTCCAGCTGTAGGGGCGAGAGAGCACATAAGAAACAATGAGGATGGAGAGCTTCAGAATGTGTAGTCGGCATGTTCACCAGCGCTCTGAGTTAGCCCCAGAAATCCAAGGTGAGAGCTGGAATAATCAGGTTGCTTTAAATATGGCCTTAAAAAATGACCACAGAAGTAATTTGACATTGCAGTGACTTGTTTTCACACTCGCTGTCGCAGTGGTCTCCTCATCAGAGCACCACCTGCCCTGTTGACAGGGGGTCTGCTAGCAGGTGCTACGATGCTGCTGCTAGCTCTGCACCATGAGGTTGTTCTTCAGTGTCATCCTGCCCAAGGAAAGCAGCGGGGGGCAACCCTGGATTGCTGCTACTGGGGGCTCAGATTATTTGCAGGTGGGGTTTTATCATTTTTAATAACTCTGATTGTGTTTGACAAAACAACAGTTTAGTTGCTGTGCACATACTGTAATAGGGCTTATCATTATGACCACCTCCCTAAACTACCCGAATCCATTGATGCGTGCCAGAGTGCTTGATTGTGTTATAAAATGGAGCAATCCAAACCCCGTCAACACCTGAAAAAACAGATTGATTTATTGCATGTGTTGCACCTAACAGTCTTGGTTTTCACATCTATTCCTTTTTTCCCCTACATGCTCATATAAAAGTGCTTATATAAAAGTTTACAGGTTTAACTGGAAAATAGCTTCTGGGATCCTGGTTCTACAAATGCTGAGAAGCTTTATTGCAGCAGACCCAGAATGCAGGACATCTGAGTGGCGTCTCATCTTCCTGCTGCAGACCAGTTGGTCTGTGCAGCTTGCAGTCTATCTGAATACTGCAATGCAACGCAACATTTTCTACTGTTTCACATTCTCAGACTCGGTACCATTTCTCTCCATTGCTGTAAAATGTCTGACTGCAGAGATTATGTTGAAAATAAGCAACTTTTGTCACCTGAGAAGAGATAAAATGGAGGAAAAATATTATTATTTTAAATATTTGTCTTTTTTATTATGCTCTCCTTATAAATGACTAATAAATAGATTTTAGATATGTTATTAATTAAGCTACTAGCACTTTCATAAATCATTAATGGAAATGTATAATACATTGACTAAAGGCAATAAAGAGTCAAAACGGATTAATTTCTTGTCAAATAGAGAGTTAAATCTGTTTATTTCATCTGGAATTAAACCAACCATTTTAAACTGCGTTGTTACCCTGACATAGGTAGCTTTGCAATTTTACAATTTTGGTAATTGTAGTTTTATATAATGCCGTGATAAAGTACAGTATTAAAGGCTAAAGAATAATACTCAAAAATGCTAATCATGCATACAATGTTGGAACACATTCCAGCATGTTTGCACTGAAATCATTCACCGAGCAACTCCTAAATAAACAGATTTAGTTCACCATTTGGTAAGAAGCGAGTCAGTTTTGTCTCACCCTCAATTAATGTATTATAAAAACTGATTCCTAAAGTAGTTTTGAATGAATTAAAAATATAAATATCAACTATTTATTAGCCATTGATAAGGGGAATCTTATTATACAGTGATTAATTGTATTTACTTATTATATAGTGATGAATTTTATTTATAACAAACAGACATACTTTATGGCTGCAGCAAATGATCAGATTTTTGGGGTCCAAACTTGAAGGAGCAAAAAAAGTTTAAAAAATGGGAGATTAGTTGCTCTATTTGCTCCATACATCTGAACGCACAAACTCCACTAAACCCCTGAACGTGTCCTGGGGAATCTGATGCCACAGATCCTCTAATCCTGTGAGCTGCGGGTTTGAGCCTCCATGGGTTGGACTTGTTTGTCCAGCACATCCCACAGATGCTCCACTGGATCCATAAAGGCCACCTTCGTCCTCTGCTCTGTGGTTCAGTCCTGGTGCTCACTTACCATTGGATGGTGCTCTTGACAAAGTACGATGTATTTCAACATGTACACTGTTCATTCTTCAGCCTTCTAGTGGTAGTCTGACCTCTGCAGACTGAGTAACACTCCACAACAACCACAGCTGAGGAGACGCTCTGCCTCGATCCTCTTCCCATCAGGATCTTTCTCCTTCTCATTCTCGCTCATATCTTTACAGTTTCCTGTTTTTCCTGCTTCACAAACAAGAACTTTTTCTACAACATTCTCACTTGCTGCCTAATGGAATCTACCCACTAACATTTACCAGCATGTATCTATCAGTGTTCATAATGTTATGCATCATGAATATTTTTAGTCAAACTTGGGAGTCTAATTCTAGCACAATTATGCCTTGGAGTAATTTTTAGAGACAGCTGTGGTGGGGACTATTCCACTATAATGTGCAATAACTGTTTATTTGAACAATTATTTATATTATCCCACCCTGAGTTTTAAAAATCTTTATACTGTTTCGAATTGTAGCTAAAGAATTTAGATCTGTAGATGATATGCAGCATCAACAGCAGCAGCAACAGTTTCTAAAGATGACTAAAACAAATAGAAAACGCCACAGAACTCTGAAAGTGGCGGAGACGTATTTGCTTGGCACTAAAGATGTTGGCAAAAATAAATAAGGCAAACACACACAAAAAAAACTACATCTTGAGGATTACTACTTTGTCTACTCTACCATCCACATTGGCCGTTAACCAGCAAACACTTTGAGCTCCTCTCAGCTCCAGAGGGCCAGTTGGCTGGTATCTCACACATGACTAATCAGTCCTGGTGCAATCATGACACAGTGAGTGGACATACACTGCAGAAAAAAAAAAAGTTCAATTTCCCTCCTCTTATGTGGAGCGTGACTGAGTCATGATTTACATGTGCGTACCACACACTTATGTCCACACATACGCACAGACACAGAGCAAATCCCACGTACTTGAATTACCACTCCCATTCTTTCTCACCCTCCAGAACAATCCCAGCACATTCTCCAGCAGGAAAATGAACTGACTGTGGGACACAGTGGCGTGCGATGATTTTAGAGCCGAGACATAATTTCATTTCACCGGAGGACTCCTTTGACACGTGAGTCCAATGAGGATCGACAGTACATTTATAACGGCAGTGTGGCTCACAAGGCCTTCAAGAACTGATTCTGAAATATCATAACGACGGCCATATTTGAATCTCATTGAATTTAGGAGCAGAAAATGTTGAAGTGGGCTCCAAAGGACATTCAAATGTAGCAGCAGATGCACACCTTAATTTATTCAGTGCAGCACATAGACTCTGGAGCTTCTCTCTTACAAGATAATGGCATTAAAAATACGAATTTCACTCCCACTCGTATAAACTATTTAAAAACAAAGGATTAAGTATTGCTGGAGAGTAATTGCCCCGTATGTGCATTGGTCTCTAGGGAGACAGACAAAGGCATGGCACTTCATTATACAAAGAAATTCAATGGAATATCTAATTGAAAACATCACAAAAAA
Source organism: Micropoecilia bifurca (assembly GCA_903067075.1). NCBI lineage: Eukaryota > Metazoa > Chordata > Actinopteri > Cyprinodontiformes > Poeciliidae > Micropoecilia > Micropoecilia bifurca. The sequence goes on from CAEGAF010079030.1 coordinate 47,989, forward strand.
CTATTTCGGTGAAGCTGAGTGGTGAGTAAGAGAAACCTGCAGGGTGAATTAAAAGTGCTCCTTCCTTTTTTACATCTGAATGTCTCCTCAGTGGTTGGCAATATCAAACCGAATCACTGCTCAGCCTAATGTTACTTCTCAGACTCACTGGTTTCAAAATAAAAAGAATAAAACTTAATTTAGATTCACTTCATGGAATTATACTAAGTTCATATTAGAAAGGAGGACTGCATATTGCCATATGAAGACACAATCATATTTCTCATTAAAGTAACGCTATCCAGTTCCTCTCAGAATGGGATTAAGTGTAGATCATGCTTTTTGCCCCTTTTTGATCCTTTTTTTGAAGCCTCTGATATGAAAATAAGAGCTTTATTTTCTTCCTGATGGGTTCATGTTTCAGACTTTTACAAAGGAAGTAGTTCTTCAGTTCACTGTTTGGCTGACCTAACATCACCTTTCAATTATTTGTATACCATCTTGAGAAATCTGCAAAAGAATCAGTAAATAAATAACTAAAAAATGAACATAAATGATACCTCAACTGGCTATTAGCTGTTAGCTTATATGAGTTGAATTTAAGCACCATTTCGAACTTTTAAGGAATCTAAACTTCAACTTCTCAAGTTAAAAATTCAAAATACTTGGGCTGGATATTATATTGAACACATTTGTCTATTATGTCCAATATTGCCTTCACAATGGACTGCTCGGATACATATTCATAAATTAATGTTGCACATGCAAATGATTCTAGACGCCGCAAACCTGAATTAGATAAAACTACAAAGAGATTTGAGATGAAACTATGACCTGTTTAATGATTTTAATGATAACTTTTCTGCCAGTTGTTACTGAATTAATATGCTAAAAACACAAAATCCATATATGGTGTAATCTGTCTGTGATGTCTGGAGAATTAACCATTTTACTGAATTAAAAGATTTACATTCAATTTTGAGTAACTGTATGAAACTTTCTTATTATTTCTGACAATTAAATCTCCATTTTGTTACGATCACCAATTTAAAGAATTTTAAACATATAGAAGCGATTCAATTGTTTATATTGTTGATTTTCCTTCTCGCCAAGACATAAAAATTAAAATATTAGCTCTCTTATCTTGATAACTTCATTGTCTAATAATCCTTTTTGCATATTTAAACCCATTTTAACAAAACTGTGTGAATATTAACTGCGGTGAGTCTGCACGCAATAATCATCATAATAAAATTTTACACTGCGACATCCCTAATAGAGATTGTTTAAAACACAGCTTGAGATTCATTAAAGCTTTATTTGTGAAAAAATAAAAAGGAGCTTTTCCACTGCTTTCTTTGTATGAAAACCTCTTTAGAAGGAGGTAAACAAGAGAACAAACTGTACAGATGAGTATTACAGAGTCTTTAAAACATGGCTGGAGATTGATGAATAGAACAAGAAGCTTTAGTAAAAAGCTGCATTCTCACTCTTATGAACCTGATATTGTCTCCAGTAGTAACCTGCATGTGTGGAAGTCGGTGTTTGTTTTGTTCAACTTCTCCTGAAACGTTGGGTGTAGCTCTAGAGGGAAAATAAACCACATCTATGTTAGAAGCTGCCTGGCAGCAAGATCAGTGACTTCTATCAATCACCATAAAATAATGATCAGTGGTTAAACAGTGCAGAATTTCTCACTCTTTCAAAGAACACTGAAAGCTAGCTGGTACCAAGTCAAATTAGCGCACTCGGGCTTTGAAGACCAACACTTCTAGGGGAGGTTACACACACATATTTCATTACTGCTAATTGCTGTAAAAGTAGTTAAAGCTGTCAAATGAGTGTTTTATTTTCAAAGGGGTCGTCATATCACAGGAAATATATTAGGCAAGATCATAACATTGTGATTCATTCTTGACACTTTTTTAATCAAATCCCTTGTACAGAATAATTTACCGTGTGCACATGAGCAGGTCTGCAGAGCTGCATGAGAAATAAAGTCTGTGTCACTCTTGGAGACCGAAATGAGATTCACCTCCCCAAGGTACCTGCAGCTATCCTCTACACACAGATGCTGTTGCCTGGACTTTGCTGCCCCAAACCCCCTGAGGGCAGCCTAATGAGTACATTCTTGAGCTTCTGTTTACATTTCCCAACCCGGTGGTTTTCATGACATCTGTAATTATGTTCTGAACCGGGTCTTCCCTTTTGGCCCTGTTGGTTCGCAGCAGCCCTCAGTTCCCACCCACTGACAAGCACTTGATTTAGAGTCCAGCATGGTGATAGTGATTTATGCCTTGGCTGATGATAGGTGTGTACATATTGTTTTGTCAATACGGCTAAGACAGCTCAAGGTCACTGAACGGTTAGTATTCAATTACAGCGTCTTCCTGGAAAAGCAAAACTGTCACCACGCATCTCAGCTGATTCCATCAGATCGTAAGAAGTTGAGACTTTGTGCTCCTCAAGTCAAAGTTTATAATCATGAAAGTGTGCGGACCCCTTGGCAGGAAACATTGGGCTGGATTCCATCTAGTCGAGGCTATTTCTTAGACAGAGCGCCATGCTCCGCACTTCATTAGCCAAGATATTTTAAGCTTGCTGATTAGGACAGATATATCTAATATTTCAGGAGAAATAACTTGTCTGAGACACTAAATAGAATCTTGCACAGCAGATTGTGATATAAGACAAAATCCGCTTACCTAGATTCTCGTTAAGCTATAGACTCTTTGATTTCAACTGGCAAGCTCTCTGCTGTTGCCATACTTCACACTAATCATGAACTCTCCTTCTCACTGTGAGCTGGTCTTATGTCTAGTAATCAGCCCTTAAGTGCAGGTGATTACAAAAAGCAGAAAAATCAGTGAACACTGTGGCCATTAATCAAACGCAGCAGGAGCTATAATATGTCATGCCCAATTTGTGGTGTAATAGTTTAACTTGATGAGAACTGCTCCTTAAAATTGGCTTAAAAATAAGCCATCCCTAAATATTTTAAATCCCAAAGTGATTTATCATTTCAATGCCTCCTCCAGTTTGGAGGAGTGACACTAAAACATTAATAAAATCATCAGCCATAAAGGATGGGCGTTGCTTTTGGTTTGTTCCGCAACCCAGCAGCTGAAAGCATCCATCCCTTTTAATAGAATTTGAGCCTATTTGCCACAAACTAATGGAAAGGCTTTTAATACAAGAACTGTGAGGCAGTGCTGCGTAGTTTCTGAGATTGGTTTTATTGTTCATGTTGATAAAACGTAACACACAAGCTGCCAGCTTAAAACAGGCTAAAGGAGTCATTATTTTAGTTATATATTATTTACTACAAATTGAGTTTAAGACGCTTGAATGCAGTGGTCAAAACACGAACCACTGCAGACCTGCTAAAAGCTTCTTTCCTTTTTTGCTGTCATTTACAGTGGTTTGCAAAAGTACTCTCACCTACCTAAACTTTTTTATGTTACAGTCACAAACTGCAAATTGAGAAAGAAGAATTCAGACAATAAAACATGTTTTCCAGTGAGGCTCTTTGGTTCAATTTAAAGTACTTCAGAGGTTTGTAACTGTTATTTTAATAGTTCAAACCACATATATACCTTAATATACATTCATACACACAGTGCAAATTGTCTTTGCACAAGCTCTACAGTATTAATTGTCTTCAGTCTTGGGGATACAACTAATTAGTGCCATTGAAAATGAGCAGTGCTCTGGGATTGGCTGCTTTGCAAATGGCAGCCAATAGTGTGTCAAGAAGCTTTGTGTTCAGGGATTTCAGCTTCCCAAGCTGATTTCTTCCTAATCTTTTAGACATGGGTTAATCTGCAAATAGGCACATTTTTTTTGCAATTGATTTTAAATTACAGAAAAATCCATATAGAGGTGAATCCACAAATACTGAACTGTAAATATAGGCAGAGGTCCACTGTAGCTTCACGTCATTTTGGGTTTTAGTGGTTTTTGCTCATCCTACTTTGTAAAACATCTCAAACTTCATCATATTTGATAGAAAGCAAATCTTGCAACAAATTCTTCATTGAGGTTTGGTCTGAACTTTGACTAGACTATGTTTAGGGTCATTCCTAAAGTTCTGTCCTAGTCTCTAGTCTTTTACAAACTCCAACAGGTTTCTCTGAGAGCACTGCACTATATTTAAATGATTTACCAGTAATCATCGTCCTGCCAGCTTCCTTGTCCATATCGAGAAAACGCAATGATGCTCCCACCACCATGTTTAACCATTTAGAAGGGGTGATCGGTTTAATGTGCAGAGCTAAGTTTCCTTCAGACAAAGCATTTTTATCAAGTAAAAGAAAAAGGTTATTTTTAATCTCATCTGAGCACACTTCCTGTGGACCATCAATCTTAAAAGTCAGACTTGTGTTGAGCCAAGGCCCCCAGAGTTGTTGTCAGCCTCTTGGCTGCAGTTCATTTCACTAGATGTATTTACACTCTTATCCATTAGCTGACTTCTGAAGAGAATAGGAAGTACTGCATGTTATTTAAGGGCATCAAAGGGAACAAATGCACACAACAGTTTTAAGATTTTTTTTAACCACCTATAAATGTCCTTCTACATCTTGGAAGTCTGCCTATCTTTTAAAATCCAAATACTTTGATGATTGGAGTTGTAACGAGACGGATATTCATTCTTATTCCTGAATGCACTTTCCACATTTAGTCGCGACTAAGATTGTCTCAAATGCTGCAAAACTGTCCATGGATGCTACTTTTAGAAGTGCAAAATGAAGAGCATAAATCATGAATGACTTATTTACAGCAGGGTTTTTTTTCTGCTTTGACTCAGAGAGAGAGAGAAACATGAAATATATCTGATAAACTTGGAGCCCTGGCTGTACATTATGAGCTGTCACAGGGTGAAAACTAAAGAGAAGAGTTTATGAATGCTGAAACAAAAAACAACTACGCTAAATACTGCTATAAAGAAGGTTTGATGTTAAAAGAAGCTTTGCTTTAAGGAGTTGTCAAGCAACAAACTTAGACAAAATTAAGAAAAGCTTCTTAAAATTACTTTTTCACATTTGGCCTTGTAAAAAAATGGAATCAAATTTAAATATAATAAATATAAGTGAAATGTGTATTGAACACAATCACACTGACTATTGTATTTTGCTGCTATAATTGAGGTTATTTGGGTTAAATGTCTTGAACATAAGTCTTTGATAGATATTTCAAATCGTAATGAGAATGATCCTGATTCCTTCTATTATAAATGACCAACATCATCTGTCTGAGAATGTGTTGTATCCATATTTCTTAAAATAAAAAAACAAAAAGCACAATGACTACAAAGAGGGTGCTGTCTATCAAGAACATGATGTTCAGTGCCTTTTCTTCCAGGACTTTAAGGCTTGATTGTTACTTTGAATTATTTCAGATGACAAAAGCAAACTGTCGGTTCAGTCACGACTCATCACTGAAACTATTAGAAATAAGAAATTATCTTGTGTTTCAGAAACACATCAAACATCCTGCTGGTTAGAGATTTAAAGTATCTAAAGTGAGCCAGACTATAAAATTAGAGTAAAGCATAGTTATAAGTGAGTCTTTTTCTCCCAAAGGGTTTAATTAAAATCCTATAAGATTTGATAGGATGGGTTTTGGGGGCACTGACTGAAACCGAGTGGGGAGAAGAGACATTTATTACACTTAAAGCTCGCCTCAGCTCATCTGTTGGGCATCATTCTGCTTCCTGAATCAGTGGACTTGACATTGTGCTGGTGGTCGCTGCGGGTCACCCACCTGCTCTCCAGGGCCACATTGCTGCCCAGCACCCAGCTGTCCTGCAGCTGGACGCATTCCGCCGTGCTCTGCAAGTCAGCCGCCAGGCCGGCTGTGGGTGGTGGACTCGGGCTCCGCTGGTTGGCCAGTGAGCTGCGGCTCAGGGAGGTGATGGACGGGTGCTGCTTATGTGGGGGCGGGGCAGGTGGGATGGGAGGCGGGGCCTGTTGACTAGTCAGATTGTCACCTAGACACAAGCATGAGAGAAGCGACAAGAGAATATCAGCTAACATATTGTTTAGGTAAATCAAAAGTGAAAGAAAAGCAGTGTGTTTGCGCTGATTGAATATGCTAAGACAGTTGGGAAACGACAGATGGTTGAGGTATGAATACCTTCTATACACTACATGATGGGCTTATGGCAACTTAACAGACCAAGAAAAGCAAATATAACCAAGAGCAAGACATAAAAATGAGATGCAACCACCGCAAAAAAAGGCTGTTTTTATGAAGACGCACATAATAATTGTCACAAAACACCACGTGGCTGACAGTTGGGTTCTCTTAAACAGAAGGTCACTTAGAGAGGCAGCTGTTCCTTTATGGGCGCTTAACGCAATGCTTCACGTTTGATTACAGCCAGAGAAGACTCTCAAATAACTAATGACCAGAACATCCATTAGGGCTCTGAAAGAACAGGTTTTCCAATTTCACACAAAGCTGTGTAATTGGCCCCCAGAATGGCATGTGGTGATTATCTATCCATCTTCCCTGTTTAAAAGGTAAAAACCCACAGTGCTGACAATTCTGATTTGCTCCAATGAGCCCCAAATGGGTATCATCTTTCCTGCCTTACAGAGGCTTGGAGAATATTGAGAAAGCCCGGAGCTGTGCCGTTTTAAGGAGCTTCTGTTGTTTTTGCATTGACAGCCTGAATTTTTACAAAGCCTAGAGGAGTTTAGATTTACAGCAAATATGTACACTGAAGGTCAGCGCATGATTTAACCTTTGCTGCCGCAGGTGTGTGTCTGCGTCTGTGTGTGTGTCTGCAAAAACCCCAAAATCCGCTCTGTGCTGCCAGCTGCACAGAGCGACTCACTGAAAGGACACAAGCCATTGTTTTGAATGGGGCCCTTTAATGGCCGTGCAGTTTGTGTCCTTGTGTGTATACGTGTGTGTGTGTGTGTGTGTGTGTGTGTGTGTGTGTGTGTGTGTGTGTGTGTGTGTGTGTGTGTGTGTGTGTGTGTCTGCGTGCGTGTGTGCGCGCCTCGGCTTTTCAGAGTGCCCTTCTGTGCATGAAACGAGCTGTTCAGTGGAGGCAAATGAGCCGTTTGGTACCACACAGCTAGGAGGAAACATGAATGCCACTCGGAGCAAGGCAATCATTTCCTCTGCTTAGAGGGAAAAACCTTCAGGCTTCTGTACGGGCAACCAATTAGTACCAATATGGACTCCCTTCTAATGTTTAATATAGGAAGACGTAGAAAAAGTAGCATGAGGAGCAGTGGAGTAGAAATAGCTTCTGACAATTATACTATATTGTCAGTAATTTACACTGTACCAGTATTGGGTAAAAAGGCTTTTTAGACGGTGAACTGTTAAAGTATTCAAACCTCCTGAAACTTTATTTAATCAAATTGACAGAACAAACTTCTATAAGCTTTTTATGGAATTTTATAAAACATCCAATGATGCAATCCTGAAAAGATTCCCTGTGTCGACTGAGGAAAAGCTTCCCACAGCATGATGCTGCCAACAACATGTTTCACCATGGTTTCCAGAGTAATATGCAATTTTTCTTCAAACACGCAAATTGCATGAACAAAAAAAAATTAAAAATAAGATTGCATGTGCAGAAGTAGTGCAGACAGCCTTCTTTAAATGAGGATTTTTTTTATGTGATCCTGGCTGCTGTCATGGAAAGGATCAGAGAGCAGAGCGTCAATAAAAAAGAATGAAGTAGAAAGTCATAATAATGATAATAATAATGCATTTCATTTAAATAAGCATACCGTGTGGTACATAGTAAAAAAAATCATTATATGTGTTGAACTCCTGCAGAGCATCAAAACATAACAGTCTGATGCCAGAAAGTTATGATGTGTTGGAATTATTCCGTAATCCTGCACCTCAAATCGACATAGCTGGAGGATATTTTTAACCTATTTTTTCATTATTGTATATTCTTCAATTGTTCCAATCATTTGACAAACAGTGTTTTCTGTTATTGTATCTGTTTCTTGCTCGTCACAATGACCACAAACATGCTGCGCATTTTGGGTGGCAAGTCATTACATTAACATAAACTCCTCCCAGTATTTTGAACTTTTGATGATCTGCGTATGTTTTGCATATGCTGACACATGATGCATGTTGCTTAAAGATCAGGTTTGCAAAGGCTAGTGAGTTTGCAGTTGATCTTGTATGTGCTAATCTTTTGTAGATCAAATCCGTAGCATTTTTTTATATCAGACAAAAAGTTTTGGTTTCATTTTGGAAAAAATCTTAGAGACTCTTATGTTACAGTGACTTTCTTCTCTCCACTGTTTCATAAAGGGGAACTGGACTGCAACACTAATAATTGCCCTCTTGGCAGATTATTCCACCTGAGCGCACATCCCTGCATCTCCTCCACAGGAACCATAGTTTCTGTGACCCTGCCCAGTCTATTGTTTAGCTGGATGTCCATGTCTGTTCAAATCATGGACTGAACACAGATCTGTGAGGATTTCAGAGGTTGGGACATTGTTTTATCATTTCTGTCTGAACTGCCTCCTGTGTTCCTTTACCTCCAAGATGCTTGTTTGTTCAATAATGTTCTCTCTTAATCCTCTGAGGCCTTCACAAAACATCCTGGATTTAAATTATTCACAACTGAACCATGTTTATTAATCAGGAGACTTCCAAAGGCAACTGGTTGCTTTGAATTTTTCAGGGAAAAACCTGAAGACAATGCATACATTTTCTTCTATATGAACTGCTTTGTCTGGGTCTACATAATAAAATCCCAACAACATAAGAAAAGGTTCCAGTGGTTAAGATTTATTTTTGCACAGCACCACATGTATATTCCTCCTTGCAGACCCAGGGATGAATAGATTGCTAGACAGAAACGGGAGTAACAAGAATCCACAGCTCTAGTGCAGAAGGCCAATCAAAGATTAATTACGTCCTGACTGCAATTACACAGCAGCAGCATGGGGCCATAAATTCCATAAAAGCAAAATCATCAGAAGCAAATGAAGGTTGTTATTTTTCCCTCCTTTTTGTGAACTGTGATTAGAGTTTTATCAAACCCAATCAAACATGATCCCTTCAGCACCCCACGCCACCGTGTTCAAAGCCAACGCTGATATCTAAATTAAGCATGAATTACCAGAGATCAGTTGCAGTGCTGGCATTTGAGAAATATAAGAGTGCCATGACTTGGTGATAAGGAATACAAGACATCCACTCAGCTCCTGGGTGAGATGGGAGCCCTATTAGAGAAATGCTTAGTAGGCTGATGGAAATGGAAGTTATCTACCAACTCTGGCTGCTTTTACATTTTCCTCCAGGCCGAATGGAGCCTGCAGCACCCATGGGCTCAGCTTCACTTCCAGCTGCAACATTTTTCATACAACTGTAAGCAATAGAGATGGAAAATTTAACTATGTGGTAGAAGCTGGTTAAAGAAAATCAAGAAAATTAAGGTAAGGGTGGATACTGACATTCAGAAAGTGTTTTGTTATGAGAAAAATGTGCTCATCCCATTCAAAATTCAATTAAAATTCTTTTCTTTATGAAACTCTGGTATTTATTTTTTTTCTTTTCACACCAACATATTCAATAAAAAGTCCCTGAAAACAGCCTACCTTCCCATAAGCCATTGCAAATAAAGATACATGGCAGATATTGAACAAAACTGCATCCATTCATCTCAGTGTTTACATATCGATCTCAGCGTCTTGATTGCCCTTGTTTCATCTGCTGTGGCCCCAGGAGCCAGAAAACGCAGCACAGTCAAGCCTCAGAGCCACAACAACAAAAACAGAGTTTGCATCACAGGTGCATTATGTTTGATGGGAATAGAGCGTGAAGGCTTTCACTGTGAGACACTTTACGATGAACTGAGATGCTAAAATTCTTGAACTGTTGCATGAAATGAGCTGTTTTGTTGCTGAGGACACACACCGAAAACAAGGTTCAAACACACAATAAACCTTCCAGAGTGGGATGTGACATGCAGTAAATCTGAGCCTTTAATCTCACTATAATGTTGGAGGAGTGTGACTTCTCAGAAAGTGCTGTATGCACAAATACGCAAAGCAACACTAAAAACTCTAATCTTTCTCTTTAACTTATCCTTGGTATACTGTAAAAACAATAGTTTCTAGTGAAAATGTAATAGTAGCCCTGAAATCAGACTAACCCAAGTTACAGGAGCTTGTTTTAAGTATTGTCCCAAGTATTGATTAAAAATAAATAAATAGTTGTTTCACTGGCAGATTATTTCATTGATAACACTTTTTTTCTCATCAAATGAAAATGTTAAATGGTACAGATCCAATTATAACTGTAATAATTTACAGTTATGCAAATTATTAGCCAATCTTGGTCAAGTTTGCACAAACAAGGAACCTGAATGTGGATTTCAAACATGCAGCGTATCGACACAACACAACAAGTATAAAATATACAAAAATTTGTGGCCATTCTTGTTAGGAAGCAGATCACATTTTAGGTTTTCTCTTTGAATGTGATATCATAACCCTTCCTGCTTTGAATGCGGAGAAAAAGCTTTAAGAATATAAAAAGATGGCTTCATTTTGGGCTAAATGCACCAGAACATAACTTATCATCCTGCACATCAGAACCTCCGGCTTTAAGATCTGACTGAGCAGCAAGTTTTGCCCTTTTAAGCTTTTAAATGTAAATCGCTACTCCTCATGGAGTTTCAGTAATACATTATGCAAACATTCTGTGGCTTTAAGGATTATATCGTTCATATACATTCATACTTCACATGTCTAGCTTAATATCACAATCAACATTTTAATTGCGTATTCACATTCTGCCCTTTATATTCATCAGTTTAATTCAGGCCTTTTGCCTGTATGGTGGACACGTTTCTTTTGACGGGTCGTAACACCATGTATTTCGTTCATGTACTCAATTTCCCTGCACACAGTAGGTGACAGCCTGTCTGAGTGATGTCAGGCGCCATGGTTTCTGGTCTCCAATTTAAGGTGTAGGTTTGAATCCAATTTCTGACAAACAGTTTTCTACTCAGCACAGGGTCTCGCTATGATGAAAACCTGTAAGTGAGAAGCTCAATGTGATTCCAGGTAACTCAAAGGGAAAATGTGGCACTAGCAGTGCTCATTCTCTGTGTACTTCACTGCAAGAGTTGGATGTCTGAAAGCCACTGGGGCAGGCCATGATAAATATGGGCTTTTGCCACTTTAATTCACATTACCCACTGGCAAGCATACATTATGTTTGACTGTCCTTTTTAAGAAATAGGCACACAAAAAATGAGTCTTTTAAGAAAGCTTGGCATTGTTTTCCATCAAGACTGAGAGAATTAAGCTGGCCCTTAATGTGCAAACTGGAAGGCAGATGAAACAGCTGTGAGGTTTATTGAGCTTTGCTTTGAAATCAGATCAAGACGGATGCCTCCTTTGCATAATTCCTCAACGTCAGCTTGTCATCATCTCCATCAGTAACATACTTTAAAAAGGACCTTTGTGATTAATACTGCATGCCAAGAGTGAAATGACAGACTCATTCCCGGCTTAATGATGCTTCCCCGTCTTATCAAAGCTGTTGCTTTATGGAGCATCTGAAATTTTTTCATTAACAGCACCTAGAAATTAACTTTGTTTTAGTACTCTGATTTTAGATGTAAAAGATCTTAGTACATATTTATGACACTGGTGTTAATGGAAAAATTCACTTGGTTGTAGAATTGTCAGAAAATACAATACCTCACGTGGGTTAGTTTTTCATTAGATTTAGTGCCTCACATCCCTGTGTTAGAGGCTGGTGCTGTTCTAAAGCTGGCTCCTCAACGCTCCATATGTCTTTAGCGCTTGTTCCCATTTTTGGTGCAGATATTTTAAAGGGGAAATTAGATTTGCACAATGCTGGCTGCTTTGAAAATATATTTTTTCGATTACAAAATTGACAAGACTTGAAGGCTGCGCATAATGTTCCAACCCAGAGTCAGGACACAATTAAAAGCCGTTTTGCACTCACTAAAGCTTGGCAGGCTTCGTGAAAGTCTTTTCATATTCATTGTGTAAGTACTGCAAAAAGGTCTTGTGCCATTTTACTCTCCATTAAGAGACTGATGCAACTGCTAATGGAATTGAAAGGGCATTTGCTTTGACTAGATTGCCCTTCACCAATAGGAAAATTGCTGTATGTGTGGATCAGAAGAATTCAATCAAAACAGATCACAGAACCTAGAGACGCCACTGCTTTTCAATTACACCTCACAGTATTTACATTTTACAGGGAAATACCACAAATATCCACAAAATGATCCAGCACCTCCAGTCTTAAAAGTTGAAATTGAAAAATATATAAATATTGGGGGAAATCTAAACCAGTCTTTTATTTTAAATGTACATTCCAATATCTATCAATTGATTGCTTATACCCATTTATCTATGCAGGGCCACAAGGTGCTGGGTCCCATTTCCAGCAGTCATGAGAAACCAGGTCACCAGTTCACACAGGAAAGACAACCATGCACAAGCACATTCATAAAGACAGCTTAGAGAGATTAATTTACCTAATAATCATGTATTTGTGGGAGGAAGCTGGAGTACCTGGAGAGAACTTGGGCATGCAAACGCAAACTACAGTCAGAAACAACCCAGGATCTTCTTGCTGCAGGACATCAGTGCTTCCCATTGCTCCACCATGAAGTCATATTCTAATAAATGCTATTCAGTGTCCATATATCAAATGCATGTTTTAAATATGGTGATTCAAAATCTAAGCGCTGCATTAAAAGAAGCAGAATCAGCATTATGTTTTTATGCTTCTTTAATCTGGAACAAACTTGCAGAAACCTGCAAAACTGCTGAAACACTAAGTTCCTTTAAATCAAGGGTGAAAACCTTTGAGCTGGCTTGGATACATGATAACTGAACCATTGATCAATTTGTTTAATGTATATTCAGTTTGTGATTTCGAACATGGCTTTTGACAGAATGTATTTTTTGTTGGTGTTTAATAATTGGTTACTGCATTATATTTTTATAGCTACTCTACAGATAAACCTGACCTAACTAGGGAAAAATAACATTTATTTGGTTTCAAGTAAAATATCCAAATCTGCTGAAAATTACCTCAGCTGTCAATAGAAAGCTGTGAGGTGTAATTTATTAGAAGTGATTGAAAACTATTCACCAAGTTTATCTTTAACTGCCTTATGTATATATATATATATAGTAATAATGTCTGGTTACCTTTTGTTTTTACATGCTTTTCTGCAAACATTTCAGTAGCATTATAAAATCTAATTGAGCTTTAATCAACTAGCCCTTCTGTCAATTTAAGATCCTAATTATTTGTATTTCAAATATTTATCTCATGTTTTTTTTTTTTTTTTTCATTTTTCCTCATTTTTAATCTTCAACCTTATTTTTCCATATTATTACACATAATCATAATGCAAGACAGACAAATGAACTCCATCTTCCACTGCTTCATACTAAACACTGTCATTATTTTTCATTCAGTAAACAGGATTACGGAGCGGTTATAATGAAACTGCACTCCGTTTCTTTATCTTTTTCAAAGCTTCTGAAGATAGACTTAGGAAATGTCTTTTGGCTAAAAATGCAATTATTACTGTTGCTCTGTTTTTGTTGTGTTTTACGGTACAAATTAAACATGTGAGAACACAAGCAAACATGACATTTGGAGTGAGGATGTTTTGCTTTTCATATATATATAATAATGACAACATGAACCTACATGACAGATACTTGAAAGTATTCTTTTTTTTAAATTTGGATTTTGTTTCCATGTCAGCCCAGAGACTTTTCTTGCAGACACCAACCTTAATATTCAGCAGTAAGACACAGAGGCTTCCTCCTAAGAAGTCCTGAAGGTATCGGTGGAGGCCAGACCCGGTGGAATCTGGGACCATCAGAAGAAAACGTTGCCCAGGGTGAGTTTGGGGGTTATTTTCTAGCAAAGACTGTTGGAATTTTCAGGGACATTGGGGTTTTGGGAGAAATAAGAAGCAGAAGCTGTTTGAATTCTATCTTACTTCCAGCTTGAGAAAAATCAGCAGCACTCTCACAGCCCTGCCCACTCTTCCTCTGACTCTCTATGTGATCAAAGACAGATATTTCTTTTAAGCTGTTTCTGAGAAGAGGAACCAGGACGCAACCAATGTTTCAAATATTACATAATCATTGCAATATATAAAAGTAAATGAAAAAGATTTTTATGCTTTCCATACATTATTTGGTCCTACAGAAATGTACATTCGTTGGCACAAACTAGGTTGCTGCACATTTAAAATGTACAGTTTGTAAGAATATCTGTGAAGAGCTGAAAATACACTGTAAAAAACATTGGTGTTTATCTCCCTCCCCCCCTGCAGCCGCTCCCTCCTCCAATCACTACTACAGATGGCAGATCAACATACAGATGATGACTGCTTAGCCGTTCTCTCTGTCACTTCTCCGATTACATAGCAATTACACCCCTTCTCAAAAGCTGCTTTGACAATTAGTCTGCTGACAAAACACTTAGTTCTATTTATTCATGTGTGGACAGCTTTGGCTCCTTTGATTTTCCAGAAGATCTTGCACACACCTTGATGGGAAGCTGTGTTGAAGGCAGCATCTTTTCTAAAACCTACCAGAACTCGCGTGTTTTCTAAAGTTTTGTTCTAGTGTGATCCAACTGAAATCAGAACCAAAGATGCAATTTGACTTTTTCATTAACAATAGGAAAATGTTCTTTCTCTGGTTACTCCGGATTCCTCACTCAATCTAAAACCAAGTCTGTTTGGTTAATTGGGTTTTCTAAATTTGCTTAGGTGGTCATTGGTAGGCGCCCAATGACCAATGCAGAAAAGCACCAGACCCCTCCAGCCCTGCAAAGGGACATGCTATGACTGCAGGCAAATGTCTTGGCCTGAAACTAAAATCACCTTCTATTGCAGCAGCATAATGTCCAACTGATTATTCAGTGGGAAGAAAATAACATGAAGTATTTTTTAGTCATTACTGGCAGCACTTGCAGTTGCTTTGAAAGAATGTAACTGAAGCATTTTGAACATTTATGTATTCTTTACTATTTTATGTTGAACAAAGGTTTTAGAAACCTTTAATTTGTAATAAAGAACGTTCTGTTTCCTGGGGTACAAATATGATGCAATACTTAGATCCATCATTCACTTCCTTTTAGGCAGAACAGAAACAGATTTAGCCAAAAATTACAGGCTTCGTTTAATAACTTTTGGACACTAGCTTGAAGCCAACCGGCTGCTGGGGAGTGATACCAGTAAAAAGCTTCAACTTTCCTACCATCACAAATATAAATGTGGAGATTGCTGAACTCTACTGGGATTTTAACTATGACTGTGCACGTTAATCGGAAACAAAGGATGAGTATATAAAATGTATGGTTGAGAACTACTGGTGAGAATGAAGAGCTGTTTCTCTTCCAAAGGACCAGGAAACCATGTTCATGTCATCAGGAACTCCTTGAAGAACCAGTATTATATACAAATTGGTAGTTTACCAGGAAGCTGAACATGATCCACCATCTTGTCTTTTGACAAAAAGATCCAAAACATGACCTCCAATCAACACTGTTTGTTCAACACTGAAAGAGTTGAACAAAACTCAGCTTTCCTTCCATCCTGCAGACCGTCTGAACTGAACAACAGAGACTCTGCACAGTTCAGAACTGAGGTGCCCAGGTCCAGCACTCAGCTCTGCAGAGGCCTTGTAAAAAGCCATTCATTTCATTCAGGTGTGTTAGAGAGAGGGTGGATCAAAAAGCTGCAGAATATAGTAGCTCTCAAAAACTAGACATGGGAACCCCGATCTGCAAAGAGGAACGGTCAAAGATCCTTCTGTCTGCATGTTCAGCCGTGGGAAATGTTGAAGCAGAGGTTTTGTCCTGCTAGCAAAAGGAGTAGAACAAAATATTCATAACAGAAGTACCAATAACTATGCCATCATTGACTAAAAAAATTACTTTTTATATTTTACTCTGCTGAATAACTACACTAAAATAAAAGGTTGGATTTTTCTAAAATGTTCAGCATGAGAGCGTAGCAATAAAAGATTAATTTGTTTCAATGATTTTTATACATATTTACCGAGAGTGCCATTAAATTTGTATGTGTCTGTACACCAGCATACAGAACATGTTCTTTGCCTCAACTAACAAAGGAGTAAATCCTGAGCATGAAAATAATTATATTTCAGGAATAAACCAGGCTGGAAATAATTCAGAAGGTTAAATGTCGGGTTTTTCAGGAGGCGATCAGAGACAGTTTAAATCCTAACATGTTTTATTATAGAGATGTGAAAACAAGAGAGCATTTAAAGACAATTGTTAAAGTAGAGCTACTGAGTGAGAACTATGATGAATGGTGTGTGTTGAAACAAAACAAAGAGATAAAACTATGTATGTGAATTCTGACCAGGTCATTCAGAAGAAGTAACTGTCCACATACGGCAGTTATCAAATTTGTTAATATAAAACACAGAATAAACCAGCTTTAAGAGCATTCTACATTAGCATCATTGCTATTTCTCAGTACATTAGGAAACAAATGAACCTTTCCCATTTGCAATTTCAGTTTCAGCCCACGTTGCATCATTCATGCAGGCAACAAATTCCAAGCCTGACAGTTTGTTTACATATTTAATGTGCTTTTTTAATAACCACATCAGCAGCAACGTGCCACTTCCTCTCACAATGAAAATCAATATTCCCCTGCATCATCCTTTCTGATCTTGAAGGAAGATTAAGATGAGAGTAAGCTGCAATGCATCAAACGACAAGGAAACCTGAGGACACCGGGAGACATGCTATTATACAAATGTCTCTGCTGATCCCTTTGTTGTGAATCTGCTGCATGTTCCAACTAAACTGGCCCAGAACGCAGCCATTCGCTCACTATCTGTATGACTGCGAGTGTTTGAGCAGCTTCCCTAACAGCCAGTAGTCGTGATGGTGAATGGTTGATGGGGCCAACATGAGACCCTTGTTAGGTTGGACCAGGGTGGCGTAGGGAAGCTTTTAAACATTCACAAGCTTTGCAATTTATTTTCAACTGCAGTCCATCTCAGAAGGTCAGAAACAACAATAGAGCTGCACCCTGTAGTTCTGCACAGGTTTGAGTCACTTCTCTGACCGCGGCAACAAACCTGCAGCAGTAAGTGCCCAAAAAAAGCATGTTCTCTACATCATCTGGAGGGGGTGATGTGCATTCTGAGAACTATTCATATGCCTCCCTATTCATTTACAGCTCGCTTCCCCAATCACTTGAGAAAATGGTTTGAGGACAAAAAAAAACAAAAAACACTTATGGCTGTAGTGGCGGTCTTTTCCAGCGGTTGCTGTAATTGCATTTCCTGTGCAAATCGCTCAGTTTTGTGGAGAAGCCAGACAAAGAAAGTACTATCCATCTAAAAATGGGGAAAGCATATCTTTTCCTGATTAATTGTTAGCATATTGTTCTCAACTGGATGCACTCCACTTGCACAGAGGACTAATTTTCACCTCTATTGTGAGAAAATTTGAGGAGGAGGAGGTTTACTCTGTGTGTGTCTTTCACAAAACATCCGAGGAACAAATAGGACAACAGAACACAACATTCTCCAGAACTTGATATCTTTGTAAGGAGCCAAAAACCTCAAGTAGTTATGCATTATTCAGTTTATTACTAGTGCTGTGTGTCTTTTTTCATTAAGACCAGGCTCAACAGAGGCACAGCAGGAGAATCACAGATTTTACTGAATCGTTGTTTTAGCTAAATGCGCATCAGGGGGAAAACCTTTCGCTGGCAAATAAGCAAACATTCATTTTGACAGAAATCTAAAAAAGAATTGTCAATAATTAATCACTCAATTACATTTACTGCAGTAGCATTTTTGGAAAAATTGACTTTTAGGAGTATTTTAACATGCTGTATTTTTAACCTTTGAGTATTTCTATTATGAAGTATTGCTGCTCTTGAGTAAAATGTCTGGATTCTCCACACTGTCAGTACCTTCACTGAATGAAGAACAACCTTCACAGATACAGACCAGCAGTTTGTGTTGAGGTTTCATTTTATTGAAAGACATTCATTCGGAAAAATATTTATTTGATTTTCTTATTTAGTAATTATAAGAAAATAACAAAACAATTAGTTTTGTTTTGGTCCTTAAAATACCAAAATTTCCACATAACTTTATATTTTATAAAACATACATTATCAAACAAATAATGTTTGATAATTATTTGTTATCAAACATAATTATTTAAACATAAATAATTATGTTTATCAAACATAATTATTTATGTTTGATAAATAATTATCAAACAATTATTTGTTTGATAATGCAATTTTTAAATATTAAATGCCTGTTGCATGTTTGATCAGTAGCCTTTTTACCAAATACTTTTTGAATAATTTCTTGGATGTTACTTTTTATTTTTACTTGAATGAAAACATGTAAAAGAATATCTACTCTTTCTTGAATAAAGTTTTCATCTCCACTACCCACAACTGGCTTTATTTGAATGACCAAGACAAAACAGTGGGCAGTGACTGAAAGGACGAAATTGCAGATTGACTAAAATGAGTTCCCTCTGCAGGATGAATCATTTTCATACCACTTAAAAATTATGCACTACTTTGTGTTGGTGTTTCACATTAAATCTCGAGAAAATGTGCAAAATATTGTGCATTTCTTCAACTGGTTGAATAATTCTGTTACCAGCTAGCAAAAATGTGGCAAAAATCAAATGTGAAAAATAAACATTTCTAATTCTGTCTGGGATGAAAAAAAAATTAAAATCCCTGTAACTTAATACTGCAAAAATAAAAATCCATTTATTTAAATGCAATATGTTGGAATTAAGAAATGATAAATATGCAGTGCTACCTTAAACAGCACACATTAGCTCTGCCTTTAATAATTAATGCCCTGTCATCTAAGTCTCTTTATCTAATGAACTTTCATGAGCAAACAATGCAAGCGGAGCCATGTTATCTCTCCCATAACGGGCTGCTTCCGACATGTCCAGATATAATTCTTTAAACCAACATTTCTTGCAGCGTCTGGCTCGAGAGTTAGAGCTATAGCACACAGGCTGAAAATCCCTCTGCTTTCCAAAGAGCTTTCCTGGGGCTACGGCTATGAATTGATATCCCACTGTTGCATTACTCCTGGCCACCGAGCAGAGCATGGGACAAGAATAATAATGGGACAAATCATTGGTTTTTCCTCATACTGCTTACCAACTTGTGCATTAGAGTGGTGGGGCGGCTCATGCTGAAGATGTCAATAACCTCAACGGGACGTGAGTGATGAACTTTACGTGTGCAAGCCCATGTTGCACTGCATGCACGCGCGCATTGAAAACACACTCTAAAGCCCACTGAGAAAAGCCTTCCAGCGCTAGTGATGTTTTGGAATTTTCCGTCAGAACACCCTGCGCTCCTCTCGGCGAGAAGAAGATGTAACCCGCGTAGCCTCTGAGGCTTGCTGCATGCTCAATCAGCAACATGATATGGCCCACGGCTGTGCGGTGGGGTCACCGCTGGAGTCTTGAAGACTGATCATGCATGAGGTGGCAACACGGCGCTTTCTGACTAATGTGCCACGGCTATGCTGCTTCCACAGCTTCCGTCCGGCTGCACAGCCTGGGCTCCACCCCGAGGAAACCGGGATCTGACTACAAGTCTCTGGGTATTGAGCTGGAAAGTACAGAAATTTCTCTAGACATGGGCTATTAAAATCATAAGCAGTTGAGCTGTGAAATTTGTGACTTATCACAAAATTTTAGCTCTGCTGTGAAACAGAGACACTGTTCTGATATGACAAGCAATCCACTTTAATCAAGATGACTGCGCTTTTGTGCAACTACAGTTGTAAGTGATGTCCCTCGAGTGGCCTGGCATCACAATTCATTAGTAAAACTGGTCTTTAAAGCTTAATCCGCCGTGTTGCCTTTCTTAATTTTTAACCTTTTCACCCTTCTATCTCAGAGTGGCTCTCAAACACTTCTACATCATTCTAATCAACAATAAAAGTGGCCAGTGAAGTCAGATGTACTGTCCTTCAAAACGCCACTTTATCTGACAACAACAGACAAGGCTGCCTGCGCTCCAGTCTTCATTCTTCTTAGAAAATACCACCCTAAGCATCATCTGTCATGTATTGGCTGCAGCCTAACATTTCACTTTGTTTGGCAGACATTGATTTTTACCTCCAAGGTGTTGTCAAGGAGGCATCCAGCTCATACATACCTCCTGTGCCGTTTCTTCAGAAACCGCTTTTGCAGGAACACACACCCTCAAACACACACACACACACACACATGGATAAGTTCAGAGAAATTATTGTATTTGAAGGTAGCCAGAATTATAACCAGATTTGTTCAGAAGGATCACCTGGGGGGCATCAAATGTCTGTAATAAACCGAGAAACACATTTTTCTGCAAAAATGTATGTTCCTAATTTATTGTGAAAATTCAGCCAGCACACAAACACACAAAGATTTAAGCAGATTGTTGACGTGCATCAAAGTATGTTACTACTGTAAAAAGTGGGAGCCTGTTGAGATTTCCCAACACTCTCAACGCCAAATCGCTCAGCCAAAAAAATCCCTCCTGACACCAGACGTCAAAACATGTGGTCACTAACGGATTTATCCAATCCTCCATCCATATGTTTTGTGTTTTTTTGTTGTTGTTGTTGTTGCTTAAGCAAGTCAGATAAAAGCAATTTATCAACCGCCGTCTTACCAGAGCCTCTGCCCATCCCTCTGCACACAAGAACACATATTTGCAGCCCAGTTGAGCACCACTTTATATTCATTAAGTGTCATAGTGTTATAATAAATAGCTGGCTCCAAAGAGCAATACTATATCTTGTTTAAAGACTTATTAGAAACTAAAAACAATGATCTATGAAGAAGTTTTAAGGTAACATCATGTCGCAATCTAATGGTAATATTAATGGTAATATTTACATTAAAAATAGAATATCGGATGATAACCTTCAGATGGTTAACCTTGAGTGCTCAAGTTTGCCAAAAACTATGAATTCAGTATTTTGGCTGCACACAGAAAATGACCATATCTGTTCTGATGAAGCTTCTTTGTCAGATTAAAAGTACCTGTTGAAAACAACCTTTAAATGTATTAAAATGCGTTATTTGTTCTTACCCTATAATATTATAACCTTATTTTTTTAGCTTTGACAGAGATAAAGGCTTAAAAACATCAGTCTGGGTGTCTAATCTACAAGATGTTTTCCACTTAGCGCATTTATTACTGAAATAATTTTTTCATTTAATTCTTATTTATCCTGACTGTAATTAAATTAATGTGACTTAAAGTGGGGATTCCCACATAAAACTTGAAACATTTGCGACCAATTTTAACCCTGATTCTTTTCATACCAAATCAGATTTCCAATTTTCTTAGTTTTTCCTCTTTCTTAAAAACAAATTAGAAATGGTAGAAAGTATTTTTAAAACTTGCTTTTATTTTAATCCTAACTTCTGGGAGTAAACCTAAACTCAAAGTCTAAATAAATACAAACTGTAAAACACGCTTGTAAAACAAAATGTTCGGCCCTCAGAGGTTTGACATCAGAAACTTCAGATTTACTTAAATTTAAATCTCCATAAAAAGACGGATAAAATTAATTTATTCAACACCCCTAATATAATAAATTATGTTTAGTGAAATGTTCTGCAGGAAAGGAAAAATAACTTTATGGAAGCACGGCCATATTTTTTTGCTTATTTGTTGTTTTATTTTCCTTCTTACCATGTAAAGTACTTTGAATTGCTGAGCTTCTGAAAATAAATAAAACTGCCATAACATCTCGACACCCTTGTTGGCGTTTCATGACATTCAGAGGGTCCAACTCTGACAACCTCTGGGATAACCCAGTTCTATTTCTGCACATTCTATGGCTTTATTTATACAACATTTTGGGTCATCATGCCTGAATTCACTCATGGATGCACATGACAGAAAAACAGCTAGTGCTTATGTTTAGCTTTGACAAAAACTTTTTCCTGAGATGAATGTTTTCCGAACCAAAACAAACTGGGGGGTTTAAAGTCGACCCACTGCTGATACAAATCAGATTCAGCAACAAAGATAAGAGTAAAGAAGAAATGATCACAATCAGAAAGCCAAGATCATGGAACAAGACTTAATATGCTGAGTCCGTCTTCAGTCCTGGGTTCCTGGATGCAACTTGTGGGAAGACATACTATGTGTGGCCCCCATCTAATAAACACCATTTAGCATCGCTAAGCTGCTCGTCGCATGGACCTCGGTAACCATAAGTAAAGGTCCACGTTGCTTAGAAAGCGAAGTTTCTCCAACAGAAAACGGAAACGTAGGACATTATTGATCAATCCGGTTCCATCCACAACAGTCATGACATGTAATGAGAGCAGACACAGTTATTAAAATGGCGGACCCACTGTGCGAAACTGCTGCCTATAGCAGAATAGAAATGACAACTTGCATAGAGCTACCAGGCTCAGGGAGACCGGTAGCCTGAAATGTACTTTATAGTTCTGGATGTTCCACTCTGGGAACAACACTTTCCCTCTCCTCTCTCAAGGTTCAATCTCACCTCCATTGTGACACCCTCATGTTAATGGAAAAATTGTCTTTTTTTCCTCCAAAAGCTGCTGCATGGAGAGAGAGAAGAAAAGACAGACAGGGGTGAGGCATAGCTGTTCATCTCTCAGCCTATTTACATCTTGCTGAGAGCAAGCATCATAAAGCTGCTCTGTTTTTAAAAGTGCGTTATAAATATCCTGAAAATTTATGAAAATGAAACAGCGCGGGGAGAGCAGCTTCATCATTCAGATGCACAGTAGACTGATAACTCTTTCCAACAGTTCAATGGCTTATATATTAGAAATTCACTTCAAAACGGTCAAAAGTTCAGTTCCTGCAGCAGCTAAAGTGTTCTAGTGTGCATGTTGCAGAGCTATTATGGGCTCACTTATTGTGTTACACTTCTAAAGAAGAACATAAACAAAATGAAAGTCTTTTTTCCCCTCATGCTTAAAGCATAAACAGCAGAATATATAATTTAAGGTAATAGCTGGAAATGCAATCAGTCCCATTTTATGGATTTGATGAGCATCTTGAAGCCTAAAACTTGATCAGCACATAAAACAGAAATGAACCGGCATTTGCATCTCAAAAATATCATTTTACTTTTCTCCCGCTGAACATTAAAAATCGCTGAATATTAAATATGTTTGCAGAAGTGCGGTGGCGTTTTTATGTGCGTGAGTAGGCGCAAATACTGTTAACATGCTGAGACCACGAGAATAGGACCAAGCAGGTAGCGGTGATGTGTTGACAGCTTCCATTAAGTTTCTCTGTGCACATTCTCCATTCACACACAGGACTACATGTCTTCAGTTTAGTTGGTTGTACTTGTAAACTATACAATTTGCTTTTCGTGCCTCAGCAGGCATCAATTAGCGCCTCCCTCGCGCCTCTACATCTGAACAGCACTGAGTTCGGTTCCGTGCTGCTTGGAACATGTTGTGAATCTGTCATGACTCATCTGAAAGGGAGGAAGTGTTCAACACGGGAGAGCTTAATTATTGCTCACCTCGGGCTTTTAAATCAGGACTGAATATCAGACATTGTGCGCCGTGAAATGGCATTCATCACTTCTGCAGGATTATATCCAAAACTGTACTTCATGTTGCAAATAAGAAATAAAAAAGATATTCTGTCTCAGGCGCACTTGGATTTTTGCAATTGTGCAACATGTGAGGAAAAACAAAGTTTTTAATGAATAGTTTTTCTACCACAGCATGAAACAATTTTCACTGAACTGCTGTCTTCTTGACATCATTCACAACTGAGAATAAAAACTGAGAAAAAACAGTTATAAAAACATCAAAAAGAATTGCATATTTCTAAAAATGTGCTTACCTTTAACAGAGAACAATGAGGCATTTAAAAAAAGAAAAGAACAGCAGACATGTGGCTGGTGAAAATGTTGAAAATATGTTCTTACTATTTTCAAACGGCTTGCACTAGTCTAGTTGTTGATGTGGCAGCAAATGTGGAGCAAGATTTGGGCTGATCAACTAGTCAGCAGGAAAATGTACAACAAAGGGTTGTCATGGTGATGCACAATGAATGTTTTACTATAAGATGAGCAGAGGTCAGTAGTAACTTACTTCTGTAGCACTTAAAAAATACTTTAGGAGAAATTTTACTTAATCATACCTAGTTTTTACTTCTACGTGAGTGAAATCATTATGAAGTAGTAAACTATCCAGATATTCTACAGTAGAATTTCTCACTAAATAAAGTTAGTGACTTAGTAATGAACTCACTAATGTCCTTTAGCAAAGTTGGTGAGTAACTTCCACAAATGAAGAACAAACATGATTTTACCAGAAATACAATAGAGAACATGCAATTTAAATTAAAGTGAGATTTCTTATATCACAATTTGCATAACTTTTTAACAAAGTTTTCATACGGTAATTAAAAGCAGAAATCAGTCCACAGTCACAAATGGCCCCTGGGCCCCACTTTGAACTCCCATAGAGGGACCACTAAATGGGGGAGCTGGGTGCTTCAAACCCAGCTGCGAACCTCTCCAGCATGCTGAAGGTTATGGCTCAGAGATCCAACAGAAAGACATCATCTGCAAAAGGCAAAGAGCCTGAGGTTCCCCTAACAGAGATCCTCTCCACACCGGGAGGCTCTGCTCCGCTGTTTCACAGCCAGCCCAGCTTCACTTTTCAAAATGATCCATCACAAAAGAGGAACCAAGTGTTTTCATTTATTTAAGTACATCTAATAATGCACTTTATTTATACCATTGTTTCTTAGTTGTATTCTTATTATATATAAAAATTGCTGTATTTTTAAAAGAATCTTATAATCACGACTCCTGTAGTCTCTGGGGTCAAACCTTGACATCTTGCTGCTGTACTGTAAACACTTATTAAATTCATATCAAACAGTCTGCTTAGCAGTTAAACTAAAAAAGTCAACTTTGTTTTCACAGGTTTTCCATGAGACAGCAGCTTGATGCTGTCATAAGCCTGTCCTGATGGGCCTTTCAGCTGCGCACGCAGCAGAACGTGACATGTCTCTGTGGTGGAAGACACTGATCGTCCTTCAGATTGGGCTTAATCATGTTTGCTTTTTCCCAATTAGATAAGGAAGGAGCGTCGTCAACACTCCGCCGTCTCCTCCGATGGTCTCCAAGCTTTCCCTCCCGCTCACCAAATGGCATCAGTAGGAGGCAAAGGATGGTCCACGTTCACACCCGGATGAGTCATTTCACACTGGAATACATCCATCAGAATTAGGATCACAAAAGCCAAGATGAGACTGACAATGGAAACTGAGAAGTGATATTTGAGAGAAAAGGCAGCAGAGAGAGCATATGGCTTCACAAAACCGTAAATTGTCAGTTTATAAAAGGCAGCAGCTGGTTAAGTTTCCTGCCTCGGATTAGTATTGACCACACGGAACTGAACAAAGGCTTATTAATCTAACATGGTTGGCATGAGAGTGTGCAGTCACACTATCACAATTCATCCATAATGCACAATCAACTGTCACTGTTTGAACATGTTTCTCCTTCTGTGTCCTAATAGTGAAGTTTTTCCTGCCCAGTTGATTTTCTGCGGCAAAATATGAAGCCAGATCATAACAGAAAGTACAATCTGTGCCCGAATAATCCAGAGGAAGGCAAGGAGCTGAAATCATCTCAATCCCTAAGAGGCATACAGAAAACACAACCAATGCCTGCAGCTCGACACAGACGTCAAAACGGAAAATAAGTCAGTTCTGAAAAATAATGTATCACAGAGAATGATGACTGCATACATGTAGAACATGATCTGCTTCTTTTAAACCCTGCCTATGCTCCGGATGCTGTGCAAATAATGGAAGACAATGAATTTTGACCTCATCCTGATGTTTATTCAAGGCACTGTCAATAATATAATCCCTATGATTTAGTTAGAAATCACATCTGCCACATTCAGGTGAAGGCCACCTTTCTTCTACATATTCATGAGCAACAATATTGACTAAATGTCTCATCTGGCTAAATATAAAATGGGTTGCAAGGCACAACAGGATCAGATAGCGTGAACATAAGCAGAGGAGAAATGCATACAAGAGATTCTGGGATTACCTCAAAGCTGGAAAGCCAACAACGTCTTCTCATTCAGGTCTGGTCACCGATACCCAGAAGTTACTGTAGAAAATGTCTGGCAGGCGAAGCAGCAACTTCCTAAGCAGCATGGCACTAGACAGACTTTGAAGTTTCCTTCTGTGCCGGTGCCAAGCGGTCAAAAACAACAGCTTTTGTTCTCCAAACGTCATGCTCTAATTCATACCTGCAGCCACAGTGCGCTAAACCACAGTGGTCAATAAATATAGCGGGACACGGTCACAGAGAGTCTTTTCTGTTCTCTGAGTGACAATAGAATCTCATTGTCAGGTGTTTAGGCAGATAAGGTCGCACACCCTCTGGGATTAGCGTCTGCTTTTCATCAGTGTAATGCTTTAAAAACAGGTTTAGCAAACGTGCAGCGGATCAACCAATTTAAATGCTAAACCTTTTTCTCATGTAGAAGATTGGGGCCAGGGGCTAAACACATACAGATAAACAAATCAACTTAGCTGTAAAGACTGAGAGCAGGGAAAGCAAATGAATGACCCTCGCTGTTTTATTTGCAGAGGCAGATCTGGGAAATTGGCGATATAGTCTGCAAAGTGCTGCGGTTGATTCTCTTGTTTAACGCGATAACACTTTGAGTGTGGAGTCCCTCAGAAAGAGCCGACCTGCGGGGCTGGGTGGGGGGGCTTTGTTGTTGGGATCTACAGGGCTTTGGGAGTTTGCTATAGCAGCATGAGAAGCTGGTTTTGAAATGTCACATAAGCAGTAGAAGTCAGTTGCACGTACAGTAAGGATATGTACCGCCACTGCTCAAACGCGACCCGCAGCAGTCATTGAATTAGGAGCTGGCTGGATCATGCTGGGAAGCGACATTACTCTTTGAGAGCAGCATAATGATCACTATCAATCTCTTTATTGTCGAGTCACATTAGTGAAATATCAGGGAAGGGTACGGGAAAGGGGATGGAGACTGCCGAGAGACATCCTCCACCGTGGCGGCATGACAGTGCATTAATCACCGAGGCGGGAACCTTCTCCATGGCCGGGATCAGGACTGTCAGGATAAACATGCTAATGTTTAACCCGGGAGGGAATGTCTTGCTGGTGACCCACCATGCTGGCAGCTTTTTGCTTTGGAAAACATTCCAGCTTTCTCATTTGAAATTCACATTTTTCTCTCAGGCTATTTCAAAATGTCGCAGCCGATATCTCCAGTCATCTTTTTGAAGGAATTCAGAGTCAGCCAGGGAGACAAAACTGCCACTATTTCACAATCAGTCGGGCTTAACAAAGATTTCTGGATGCGCATATCCAACTCGGTCATTTTCAATGTAATAACAAGCATGAAAGATGCTGTATTTAAAACTATAATACCACATCTTACATGCACCATGAAACAGCAGGATGAATGCTTCATGACTTTCAGAGCCATATAGGGAGAGATGCAGAGGAACTCATAACGATTTCATCCATTAACTCCATCAATCTGAGTTTGCTCCATCAGTTTTACTTAGTGCTGAATGTCTCAGCAGTCTCTGCCAGAGAGTTGCTACAAGTGCCTTTGCTATGGGGGATAAATTTTGGAGGTGAAACTTTTTTTTTCACTCTTTGCTTCTAGTATAGCAGCGCACATGTCACCGTCAAGTGGTTTATGAAACCAGCCCTTCCCCAACTCCGCTACTTCCATCTAAATAATGAATACTCTGCCACTTGCAGTAATCCTCTGGCAGCCATTCCCAGAAATAGAACAAAGATAGACAGAGCACTCCTTCTCCCTCCTTCACTTTTAAAAACAAATAATGGTGATTTCTTTCCTAGACGCTGCTTTCTGAATGTTACGGCGTGTCGGGGATGTGCGGCACAGCTCACAAACAGCAAAAGGAAAAAAAACAAAAAAAACCTGTGAAGTGCTGAGTTATTGTCAGTATTCAACATTCTTGGCCACATCTAGGTCGCAACTTCAAAGTTTTACTTAGTACCATTTGAAGGGAACATCAAAGCATGGATAAGCCAGCGATTTCAAAAGGCATCAAGAGCTAACCTAAAAGGTACAGTACGGCGAAGGGCACCTATGAGCTTTCAATGATGGATAATAACAAAGAGACAAGGCGGATAGGAGAAGACACGGGTATGAGAAATGGGTGAAGAGAGTAATAATTGGTGGAAGAGGTGAGTCTATATTAAAGGGATCTCATATTAGATGGTATGTTTTAACTCTTCTACAAATTTGTTCATCTGGTAGCAGAAAGAAAAGTCAGAGCTGATGAGTCTGGGGAGAATATCTGCCTAAGTGCCCTATTATTTAGGAATAAAAAGCTACTCTGCTTCTCTTCCCATCCACTGCCCCTGATTATGTGAAAGGAGGGGCTGAGATTTTTATTTTTTTCTCTGACATGTCCTATTGCACGCAGATGTCGTAATAAGGTGCAGTTAGCAGTTTCATCTGCCAAATGCTTGCCTGAGACCCAGCATTATGGGAAACACACACATCTATGGTAAGCATTGTATTATTCCTAGAAGAGTTTGTTTAATGCATAGCATTACTCATTTACTGTAACTTGACTCTCCCACACAAATCTACTGTAGGCAATACAAAGCTATCTTGTTATAATCAATATCTTCACTATTTGGCTATTTGTTTACTCATATTGCAGTGCACTCTGGGTAGCCGTACAGCATGACACTCAGAAACAAGCAGATAAACAGTACATTTCACAAAAACTAGGAAATAAAGAGATGGAACATTTTCAAACATACATTTTGTTCCAAAATGCTGGAGAGAGCTCTTAAACATCTTGTCCTTGGATCTCATGGATAAGGCATATTTTTATAAAGATCTATGCAAATCTTATGTACTTAAAACTAAAAACACAAAAATTATTGAAAAATATAGTTTTCCGTTTTTAAACCACATTACCAGTATTTCACTGGAACCAGAAAATTCCAGGTTTTGTTTTCCAAACACATGCAAAGCGATTGGATCAGATTATTTTAAAAATCAATTATCCAAGCAGTTATTCTCATGATTAATCAGAAACAAAACTGGTAAATTCTGCTTATTTTTCATGTCAGGAATTTTTTTTACTAAAATAATAGAATTACAAAAGAAAATGTATAAAAACAAAAACTCAAATGTATTTTTTAAATAAAATAAAATTGTTATTGCCTAAAGTGCAATAACAGTATTCCCTTTTTGTAAGTGGGGTCATTTGTAGCAGAAGATGCATCAACAGCTAAAAATATACTTCTAAAACCAAGATGTGAAAAGCTCAACTTGACTTGACACCAATACTGAGTACGGCTGATATGTTGATTTGGATTAATAATAATTGGAGAACAAAAGGTACGTAACAGGAAATTTATCTTACATAATTATACCCAGGTGAAGCTTAAACTGCCAGGTGAGGATTCTGGGTAGAACAACTTTACAGGCAAAGAAGGATTTTTATTGCAGATGCAGAAAGTACTTTTCATAGAGTTTGGTCTAAATTACTGTCCCCAGGGTGTTGCTCTTTCAGTAAATGGCTGAAAGAGTCTGTATGCTCCAGTAAAAGATTGATTAATAAATTAGTTGATTATCTCAATAATAAATTAATCACAGTAAATCCAATTAATTGTTACAGACACTTTGCTGCAGGTACATCAACAGTGAAGCAGTTGATGTACCTGGATGTCAACCAGAAGTAGAAGATGACATTCGATGTGTATTTTAAGCAGCAAAAGCAACAAGTGTTCATGTATTTTGGACCAAAATACTGTGCAAAAAGGAATTTGGAAAGAATTTTTATTTTTTTTACATTAATAACAAAAATAATAACCTGCTTTTACCCATGTTTGTCTTTGACAAGAGACCCGAGCAAAATATAATGAACTCCAAACTTTACACAAGTTTTAAAGTTAAACTATAGTAGCTTAAATCTGGAATGAACTGAATCTAGCAGTCTTGCTGCTGGATGCACTGTATGTTTGTGATCATAATGTTGCACTGCATAGAGAAATGACACAGTCACACATGTACAGTTTGATATCTCCGTCAATAAATATCAAACCGCACAATACTATCCTTTCGATAAATATCTTTAAGTCTGGCCACAGAACTCTTGTTTCTTTTGTTTTTTATTGTGTTTTTTACTACCCAGAGTTAAACTGCTCTGAGAACAGTAGCATGTTGTTGAAGGCTGCAGAAGAAGAAGCTTAGTCATTTTACAGCACATATATATGCAGTCCAGTGATTCTTTAATAATTCAGCAACCTTATTTGAATTTTTTTCATTTTAGAATTGCAAAGCAGATTAATTTCACATTGTTTGAGAAGCGTTTACAGCACAGTAAGTTCAACTAGAAACAGAAGAACCGAGTCGAGCTCGGCTGCAGCTCCTCCGTTGATCATTTTACAACCATCTCCCAGTGATGCCAGGCGAGCTGCATGCTTATCAGATCTCATATTAAATGTCAACAAAATTAGACCTAAATGAAACCTGCAAAGAGGGACAATTACCCAAACAGACATTAACGTTATCATCTCCGATCTAAAAAGCATCAAACTTTGCCACTTGCATCGGCCTCGATTGATCAAGTGGCTCAGTAATGACAGCTGTGAGACTGAGGGAGATTAGAAGCCTGCTCGGCTCTGACCCTGGATGTGAAAACAGCGAGGTCTGGGGAGGCTATCATAAAGCGGCTAAATGGCTTATTTCACCTCAAGCTCTTACAGCCACCCACTGGTATCACCGCTTGGATAATGATGCCAGTAAATGTCTGCAGTAAACAACTGAGGAACAAGGGCCCAAGCCTTTTTTGCTTATTGACAGTACATGAGGAAAGGATGATCATTACCGTATGAATTCTAGTCACTCCAGCAAGAACGGCGCAAGCACACTCACCCGCAAACACACAGCTGTGTGTCTTTAACAATTTATAAGTGCAGGCAGAGATGGTCAGAAATTCAACATCACATCTAAAGTAAAATATTTTTCTGAGGTTAGAAAAATCTCTTGGAAATAACGTTCTTCTCCTGCCTAACAAATCAGGCTGTAGCAAGCAATAAATACAGACATTTTGACTCACAAATCTCAAAATATAAAACATAGAGACTAAAATGTTGATTGTAAAAACACAAAAGTAGTTGTTTTCACTTGAAAGTTAAATAACTATAAAATATTAACTGTTTTTGCTACTCTGTTAAGGTTAGAAAGTGCAAAAATAAAAACATCAGTTACTGGTACAAGATTTTAGGAAAAGCAAAAAGGTCAGGATTGATAAGACGACCATGAGTTATTTTTCATTTTAGTGAAAATGATGTGTTCAAAGTATGATGTCTTGCAGACAACACTAATTTTCTTATTTCTTGGCTTTTTTAAATTCATGATATCACATTTCGATTTGCAAGCTAATTTGTTTAAATTGCTGTTGGTTGAACCTATGACTTCCTTGTTAGCGTTACCATGTCAACAACAGGCATGTGTGATATTTACTTTAATAACAGACTTTACTGTAAATCTGATAATGCAGGCTGTCGCCACAAAACAACAACTCTTTGGTTGCCAATAACCAATGAGATCGTAGGCGTTAAATAAAAGCTTGACAGAATTACTGAGCTTTTGTTGGTTTATGTGATGCTACCTAGAAGAAATCTGTTTGGCATTTGTCTTTCACCATCAACACCTTTTCTCTTGAATTTTAAAGGAGCCGTGTTTTAATTCGATAGTAAAGTAACAGCACCAAGTACACAGAAGAAACTCTTTCACTTTCACGTAAAGTCAGACTAAACTTTTCTTATTTTTGTTAGTGAGGATCAAAAAAATATGATTAATTGCTAAATAACAAAATGAGTACAATAAAAAGATAAAACATATTTCAAACATTTATCAAAAATGTAAATACATTTCCTGAATATTTTTTTAAAATTTAATTTTAAGATCTATGTCTTGGGTTATCGATCATTTGTCTATTTTTTGTTTGCTCACCTCTCAGCTCTGCCCACAGGTTTTCTATGGGATGGAGATCAGGGCTTTGTGATGGTCACTCCAAAGCTCTACATTTGTCATCGTTAAGCCACCATGTAACTAATATGGTGGGATGTTTGCAGTATCTGTCCGTGTGGAGGATTGTTGTGGATCTACGCTGTCGTATACACTACATTTATGAAGTGTATAAGTTCCTCTGAAGCAAAGAAACGTAGAAAAAAATCAAACTGCAACAACTCACCTTTTCCTCTAAACATACCAATCTTCATCATGGACAGACTATTTGACTTTGCTTTGATCAAAGCACAGACCAAGAAACAGAAATTAAAGCATTTATTTCCAGGTACATTTGCAAACCATAATCTTTAAAAGTTAATTTTGGAGAGATGGCTTCTTCTTGCTGATTGGTCTGTTAATGTACAGTTTTTTACATCTGTGACCATTCAAAGTATCTGAGCTCTTTCCACTACATCTCTGTCAGGACGACAACACAAAAGATATCACCTGTGTTTTATAACGCTTTTCAGATTAAGGTCACAGAATGAAACAGATTTTTTTATTTTCTGTTTTTGCTTTAGAAATAACTATTATGTAGGATAATAAATGCTTGAGTAGTGATAATATTACTTGGTTTTCAATGTTCTTACAGAAAATTTCCTTTTATATTCCAAGAATCAAACTTAATTAAAAATATATGTATCTACACATATGGCTGAACTTGAGGTGAAAGATTACTAGTTTATGTTTTTAAAGTATTGTGTATGAATGTTAGTGCAAATAATAGTTATTAGTCTCAAAATGGCCATCCTTAAATGCAAAATATTAATTACAAAGCTACAGGTAAAATTATTATTATTTTTTAACATTTCACTTAACTTTTCCCCAAAGGCAGTGACTTAAGCTTTCGGGTTGCTGATTTCTGACCCTCGTGATTTGACAAAGCTTTAATTGAAAACAAGAAATCACCATCTCTCAAAGCACTCAGGGACAATTTTACACTGATGGGCTCTCCGAACCCCCCCTCTGAGATTACTTTAGAGTCAGAAGTGAAGATGATTTGGCGTCACCTCCTGAGGAATCAAAGGGAAGCGTTTGCTCCACTTTTCAATTTGTCATATAATCGTGCATCTGGCAGGCTAATCAAAATGTATAGAATCAAGGCTAAGCCTGCACTATACAGCGATCTACCCCTGCATCAGGCTCCGTTTAAGGGGAAAGAGTTCAGAAAACTAAATTTGGGTGCAATATACCTTCAAGCTTTTACCAGAAAGTGAAACTTTTTCATTATTTCTGCTTAAACTTGTTTACCTTAAAAATGCTTTTTGAAAGAGAAAGTGATGCTGTTCACTTGCTGTTCAGAGTTTGGAAGGAGCCGATTTCTCAGTGGACTTTGAGTGAAACACAAATTCAGAGGTATACGATGTGGAGGTCGGCTCTGCCAGAGGGAGCGCTCCTCATTCAGATATTACATAAATTAAACAACAGTTCATCCTGTCATTGCATAAATTATGGAGCAGTTTATCCAGAAAACTGCACAAAGGCTTTTGTTGATAAGGCTCTCACTTGCACTGAGGCCAGAAAGAGTCTTTGCCTGGAAGACAACGGGCAGAACGAGCATGGAGGAGCCGCTGTGTGAGAAAATTTAACCTGAGTATTAATATCAGAGTCTGGTGGTCATAATTTACAGAAAAAAACAACAAGGAATAAAAAGCTAAGTTGGGAATAATTTACAACTCCCCAGTGAACTGTGATTGTTGATGCTCAAGCTATCATTTATTTACTGATTGGACATGTGCTGAATGATGCCATTAAAGCTTTACCTCTCCTGCAGCATGTATGGAGATACATTTGCCATTGTCTCCAGGGACATGAAGCTGTTCTTCAAATGTAATTATTGCTGATAGGTAAGAAGATGGCTGCATCAGTCCAGTGCAACTCCAAACATCTACTGAAACACTGAACAACAGAAGTAAACTTAAATAAATCTGTACAAAACACAAGTCTGCAGTTTTAACAACTCACCTCAGAGGTTGGCCATAAGTGAGTGAGATACCTCCTAAGAAGCTGCAGACAGGAGGATCATTGCAATCAGCTGCTCTTATTTACCTCTCACCTCTGAATGTATGTGGGACGGCAGCCATATGACCCCTTGGCGCATGCAGACTTATTTCTTTGTTGATGCATCTGCTCTGCTTACGTTGGCCACCACTCACCACACACCAATTACTCTCTGTCTTTGTAGCTAGTGGTCTGCTAAGCACTTCAATTCATCTCTGTCTCCCAGGCCATGACGTCAGCCCAAAATGATTAATCAAAGACAAGTCGACATCAGGAAAGCAACACCTATGGATAAAACCTGCTCGCACACATTGGCTGTAATACTTAGAGAATCCCACATGATTCTGAGAGGGAGAGGATTTCTAACCAGAGCAGCGATTTCTTTTGGAGAATAAGAAAGAAGTGGAGGAATTAGCTCTTATCACTCCAAAGCAGTTTGGAAAGCTCAAGGCGATGCTCTACTCCGAATATCATCAAATACTGAAATATTCCTCTCCCTTTGTTTGTCTCCCAGAACCGAGCAGTGATGCTGATGTGAGTTTCTACGAAATTTCCTCTGAAAACTTGGTTGACAAAAATCTTTCTAGGTAACAATCAAATAACTCGAGCCTAGTTCAAGTCTAAATCTTCATTCTCTTATTCCATAATGCCAATATTTCAAGACTTATTGACCTGATTTAGGGCCATGTGCGGGATGCTGTAATATTACAGTACACGTGTTAGGCTGCGGTACCAGCCTGAACACAGAACACCACCCCCTCAAAAGAGAACCCACAAGGGGAATGAAAAGAATACAATAGACAGTAGATTCCTGCTGTAACAATAAGGCCCGGGTGAGAGAGGGGCTGCCGGTGCACAGCCTGCTGATGCATTAAACATTATATCACCACATCCAAGTTGTTGACAGATCCGGTCCATGTTAAACTCCAATTTGTGAGTATATATGTTTTTGAAAATTATTACGCTTTAAGACGCAGTAAACAGAAATGTAAAGTAGATAAACATTTAAATGCATTTTATGTGCAAATGTCATAAATATGGATTTTATAGAACTTGGCGTGTTACCTTGAAGAATCACAGTAGCTGTTCCCCTCTGAAGCCTTACTGCATTAACGTCCACTTCTCAGGCTGCGATGCTGCTTTGTTTTGGCTTTCCTAAAGCTCTGGATCTCCTCCTCTCCCCACAGCTGCTGCACGAGCCACGGGCTGGACGAGAACACTATCGCTCTGACACATGGATGGCACTCAAGCGATGTCAAAAGGGTTAAAACGTAGTGGACCGGAAAGTCACACCAGCATCGTTCTGGTTGCCAACCGCCGCTGCCGCACTCTCCCTCAGCTCTCCAACACCTCCTCCCTCTCTTTCTTCTTTTCCTTTTTTTTAAAAACTCAACCTATCTCGTGGGCTTCTTCTCCCCCTCCTCGTGTGAGATGGTAGACAAGAGCGCCGGGCGATTTGCACCACTCTATCACGGATCGTGTTACGCTGTCTGGCTGTAGCGGCGGTCACAGATGATAGGCTGAGGAGGTTTGCGTGTGTTTACCCCCTTAAAAAAAGCAGAGGCAGTGGAGAGAGGAAGCAAAAGGGAGGGAGAGGCAGGACGCCTCCTGCAAAACACAGAGGCGAGGAGCGAGGAGAGAGGAGAGAGGAGAACCCTTCAAGAAACATCATGAGCCCAAGTGAAGGGTTCTGTTGGTCCTCATTCGTTGATGTGAGTGCCAGAGAGCTGACTGGAAACCCCAAAGTAAAGATTTGAAATGTTGGTTTTGGTCCTGTTTAATAACATATTCCATATCTGGTCTGTTGGCTTCTTGTGTTTGGATTATTTACTAAATCTCCTGCAGACAGAACATGGAAGCCAAACAAGCAGCCGTCACATCCATCAGGGCTCTTAGAATACATATTAATTTTTGATCTTGCTTATCAAAAATAAATATACACAACAGAACAATGAGGTCATCAAAAATAATTCATTACTGCCACATTTCCTCTGAAAAGATGAAAAGGACTCCAGTTGTTCAACTTTTGACCAAATCTTGTTGGTTAAACTTTATTTTCTACTTTGTACCCAAAAACGTTTTTAAAAAACACAAACAAATGTGATAATAACTTTTACAAAGTCTTACATGACATCCAGGTGCATCTCAAAAGAAAGTTGGTATAATCAAGAAATGTGTGTGTTAAATTAATTTCTCCAGCTCCCTGAAGTTTACAATTTCACCAATGAACCTTGGAATCATCATCTCCAAATACCATCAGGGAAGGAAACTCAGCTGATGGAAGAATCTGGTCAGTCAGTATCTTCAGACAGAATCTGAACAGAACCTGAACCTGTTGCAGAACCTGAACACTGACCAACTGCAGCCATTCCAGATCATATGCTGCCTCTACCAGTAGAGACCAGGGTTCATGGGTTCATCTGTCTCTCTTCATACCTCGATCTGCAGGTTAACTCCTGTCTCATCAGATCACATGTAAACCTGTCGCATTAAGCAGTGATGAATTAAATTGTCTTGATCATTTTTAGTGTGATCTTTTTTTCTATATTTTTTGAAAGGCAATTTTGTTGACAGAAATTATAATCCATTTTATGTTTCAGTTGTGTGTGGTTTTTATTTTACTGATTGTTTTTGGTTGTGTTTTATATTATTTAAAATATCTTCCAGTTCCAGTGTTCCTTAGAAAATTAAAGTTTACTGTTTTTGAGAAGATGAACTTGGATACTTATGGCATCACCTACATATTGCTTGAAAATATTCTCATAACAATAACAATTGTTGCTTTTCGCAATATTTACTGACAATTTATGGTCCAGCACATTTTGTTATTGTGACAGGCCTGATCACAGGACCTTCTTCCATTGCTCCAAAGTCCAATCTTTATGCTCCCCTGCAAATTGTAGCCTTTTTCTCCAGTTAGGCTACTGATTAGTGGTTTTCTACAGCTGTTCAGTCCCAGTCTCTTGAAATCCGTCTTATTATGCGGGTGGAAGTCATCTTACTCTCACCATTACACATAGCCCTGAGTTCCACTGCTTTTCTTCAATCTGATGTCACCAAACACTTAAGTGACCATCGATCACAATCATTTAGATTTTCTTTCCAATCACATTTGTTCCTCAAAGACGATGATTCCACACACCTTCCAGTTTTTAACAATGCGTTGGACTATTTCTAATCTAATTTTAGTGGCTACTGCATATCTTTAGATGCTTTCTCTACTTGATGCTAATGATTTGACCCTTCTTAAACGGACTAACATCTTTTCCACAACCTCATATGGCTGTTTAAGAAATGAGATCAGCAGGGGTTAAATAACTTTTCGGCGCTAGAAGATGCTGTGTTGTATATAAACAATATGGTGGGTCTTGTTGCCTCACAGTGTCAGAGGCAGACTTCCTGTTCCAAAGTTGTCTTTATTAAATTAATGGCAGGGCAGTCACAGTTGTGCTCTTTCTGCTCCGATTGGCTGTGATTCTTGTTAATCTAGTAGCACAATTGCCTTGACTAGATTGAGCTTCCTCTGAAATGTCTGATACATTTCAAACAAACCTGAAATGAAAAATAAATATGAATACACATTGCCCTATCCACAACAACTACGCAGCTATCAAGGATTTGTTTACTCAGGAAAGCAGCAGATAAATTTAATTCTTAAACTTGAACTGCATAAGAAATTATGATGCAACTAAAAGTGAACAAGTCAAACTGTAAACAGAAGAAAACAAACCATGAATATATTAACATCCAGGGAGTATGATGACAGGCAGCATGGCATAAAATTTAAATTGAGACTGCAATCGTGTTCATTAGATGCTATGTACTTTAAATAGCATGCCAGGGATTCCACTTCTTCCTAGTGGATATGTTTCAGTGTTTCCACTCCGCTCTAGATGGAACTACTGTAATGAATCTCATAAGTTGCATTTTTCTAACAAAGTTTGCAGTTTCAATGCACAAACTTTTCAACTGCTGCAGTATGGTGCTGCATTTGTCAGTTTTTACACTTCCTATAATCATCAAAGATAAATGTTTTGTGTCTGTATTTATGTTTCTCTAAGACAGACAAATCAATAATGAGAAACTTTTGGAGACAGGAGAAAATAAAAGGACAAGCAAGAATTCATTGCACACACCTTGTCAAGGAATAAAGAAAAACGTTGGCCTCAGAATAGGAAAACAAACCATCCTCAGCCTTCAGTGGCCTTCAGTGGCACATTTGATAGAATATCTGTGTCACTGTAAATGATTTGAACAGTAAACTATTACACAGACAAGAATTCACTCATAAGAAATTATTATTAGTATTCGACATAAAACAGATATCAAACTTCTACACTAGATAACTGCTTAATAGCAGAGATAAAAGTGACCTTACAGGCAAGTTATCTGCTTTCGCCAATGCAAACCTTAAATATATAAATATGAATGTAATATTTACATTTTATTACAATGCAATAAAGCATTGCTTGCCAAGAATATATTTCCTTTATGCTTTACGCCCACAGCTCATACAAGTCCCTACAGCTTAGGGATGGGAACATTATGATGATGGCAGAGAAAAAGAGCAAGGAAATAAAATGCTGGGTAACTGCAACAGATATCAGCTAAATATCAAATGATAATGTAATATTTTGTTGCCCTAATCTGATCAAGCAGCTCTAAGCAGAGACAAATATTTCCCAGAAGGGTCATAAGTAGAGTTTTAATTACTGCTAGTTGTATTCTTTACAGACAAAGTCAGTCCAAAAGTGAAATAAAGTTTTCATCAGGGTTACTTTATATACTCTATGTTCTTTGATCCCAAAACCAAACGGAAATGTTTATATAGAGGTCTCTCAAGATAAAAAAATAAATTTTCCAAGAAATTATTGTGATAAACAATACTCTTGTCATTTTTAGATCATTTTCAACTAATACACTACTAATAAAGTCATTTAATGCAAGTACACCTTCTTAAAGATCACAAATTTATTTCTAAGGAACATTTAACACACTTGAAACTGGAAAATATTTGAAATATCCAAAATAAATATACAAAACAACAATAATTGAAATGGATTATGAAGTGTCTGTAACCAAAACTGCATTTCAGAAACGATTATTCATTCAGCTTAGATGGTGAAAACAGGCAAAAGCGCAAACTTTTTACTGGGTGTCAGTTGACAGTATTTTTCAAAATGTTTCTCTGACAATATTAAAGAACATCTCTTTCACAATTGTTGTTCAGATGGAAATTATGAAGCCAATTTTAATTTATTATCTGATTGATTGATTGATTATCTGACTTGTTTATTATTTATTGTGACAGACAGTCATTTATACCTACATTTTCATAAGTTTTTATGACAATAACATCAAAATGGAAAAGAACAAGTCTGGATTTTGAGGTTTTTAGTCATTTTTCTATGTAAATGTCCAATAAAACGGGTCTTATTGACTCACTGTTATTACTAGTAGTCTTTCCATAGACCACCCTTTTCTATTTAAACTCCAGTTTTAAGGATGTGTGTGATTTTGAGGCATAAATAAGACAGCCCTCATGCATCGTCAAGGTTATTTCCTTTGTGACGATCCCCTCCTGATCACCTTAAAAGGACACCTTAAAAGATTAAAACGCGACTCCACAGCTACTGATATATCTGCCTTCAAAATAGTCATTTTCAGAAGTTCACATTTAAACTGCAGCGCTGGATGTGTAATTACTGTGCGTTGGGATCAATAATTGCTTGAACATCTAAAGTGATGGTGCTTGCAGATATGCTGGTGAGAATGTCTTGTTCTTTTCACTGAAACATAAAGTAATATGACCCCTACGACCACTGGTCATTTGTAATTCTGAAAAGGCATTCAGTGTGAATACATTGTTAATTATTGCCTCCATTATCTGATGTCCAGTAAGAATGAAGTGATAATGTGATCATCTATGGCAAGACGTTACATAAAAGAATTCAACACATTTTGCTGTTTCTCTTGTTGCTACTAAAGAGGAGAAGGGCCTCCATGTTTGTATCTATGCAACCAACAGAGGTTATAGTACGACAAAAACATTTATAACTGCTCTACAAACAAATACAAACCCATTCAAAGATAGTTGACTGCACTGAGTTGTATTCAGGGGTACCAGAGTAAATATAACTAAATACAAATGCACACCACAAAAAAAATCTGAAAAAAGTTATTACAGTACTTTTCTTTCACCTTATAAATCAGTCCTACTTTGCATTCGACTATTACAGAAAATTAGAATTACATTGAATTATAAATAAACTAAGTGTGAAATGCTGCTGCTTTTCCTTTGTAGTCACCGAAAATAATTGTATAAATTTAGTTAAGGTTTAACATTTCAGCTCTTCATCAGAAAATATTTCAGCTGAACATATAAAATAATAACCACCAATTTACTTAATGGTGGAACCACAAAGGAATCCACCTTTTATATTGACAATAGTTTTTTGAGCTCAAGCATTCCTCCTCTGAAGATTCAGACAGAAGCAATAACTGCAGCCACAGAGATGATTATCACTGCTGATATGTGATTTCCTTCCCTGGTCATAAAGTAGAACAAGCTCCAGCAAATGATCACAAGCCCAGTATTCTCCTGTGGTGTAAATAAATTCCTGGTCCCTTTAGCTGGCTGATTAGACTTTTTTTGTGTAGTTATGTCAGAACTTGACATGTTTTCAAGCTAAATGTGCATATTGGCAAATAATGACCCAGGAGATAATACTGCTATTGAGTAGTCCTGTTTTTAGATGGAGATCAAGTAAATTTTTTCACATCTGTTTCTCTGCAAACACCCAATTAAGGTCTGCAGTGAGCCATGATATCAGCAGTTAATATGTTATCACATTAGGAGGATCTGGAAGTAAATTTTGACTTACTCCAGTTGTTCCATTCAAGAATCTGCTGCTACTGATAAGAGATTATTAAGTCAAGCAGCACAGCAGCGCATCACGTCTTTATGGTGAGATCAACTGAGCATTTCATTTTGAGAAATTATGGCGTGAAGACGGCGGTCTGTAATAATTCCTCCTTTTGTTAATGGCCAACAACTAAAACAGCACAAGGACCGATAAGAATCCTTTGAAGGTGGACATCAAAAGTGATGCCTCTGGGGTTCAGAACAAGAGGGAGCTTCTTTGACATTTTCCCGGTGCAGCCACACATCGCCTCAAAGAGCTTTGGTCACGCTTGTGGGTTCAAGTTGGGAAAAAGTGTTTAGAGTTGGGACTGGACTCGTTGATTACAAGAACTGCCCCAGTTCTGCACTGCATGAGTGAAATTCTGACGGAGCGGTCCAAATGATTATATTCGTCTCTCGTTGCGAAGATAATGTAATGAGACTCTGTAGGACGGCTATTTTTAAGATGGAAATATTTCTACATTAGTCACTTTGGAACACCTTGAAGATAACGTCAATTTTGCCTTCCTTTGGGAATAGCCAGCAGCCTCATTATGGTCCCATGGGGTCTGCCTCAGTAAGGTGGGAAGACTTAAAACTAGGCGCAGTCAAGTGGGAAAGTCACTGCCTTATTCACAGTCCCTACTGCAGGAAAAACGTTCAGTAATCATTTTTCAGCCCAGTATTTGTGCATGTTTTGTCATATTATTTCTTGTTTACAACAGGCCACGATGAGAACTTGCAGTGCAGTATGCAGAGGGCTTAGTTTGGAAAACAGTAATTGGAGTAACTGGAGGGATGCTGAATTAGGGTTTAGTTTGTTTCCTGTCAGAGCAGGTTTACCCCACAAGCCCTCCACCCCCATGCCAAAACACCCACAGTCAAGTCGCTTATTTTCACTGCAGCAGCATGTGCAAACAAAAAGGGCAAGAGAAGGAGGGGAAAGAAAAATACCATCCGCATTAGCAAAGATGCTGCAGTAAGTTTCACCCAAGTAAACAATATGGAAAACAGGACGGTATTTTCTCCACATAATATGCTTAAATCCACGGCAAAAGGGAAAACGGGATCTTACTTCTACTAAAGGGCTGTGTTACTAAATAGTGGCTATTCAGGCCAGTTTCAATTTTGACAAGCCAAAGCTGTCTAAGGTCGTCAGTTGCTGGGGAAAAAAGAGGTGGGCAGGGGGTGGAAGGTCTCTTAGTCTATGGTTTAAGTCCAGCTGGTCTTTAGAATATGGATTATTTGTTACTGTGGCCAGTCTCTCGCTCCATAGGGGGCTGGACTGGGTGCTCGGCTTCAGCAGACTCCCCACCGAGACCCCTGGGTGAGAAGACGCTGAGAAACCCCTTGGTTCTTAAAGCTGGATAATCACGAACGAGGCGGATGCTTCCCACACCAGCGCCATACGTTAGGGTGTGAAAGAAAACGTGCATGAAGAGGGAAAAAAGACAATGAACAGGGGGGTGGAGAGTGAGTTGGCAGGGGATTGGGTTGAGGGACATTGAAGACGAAGCAGAAGCAACAACTGTGAGTGTGGCAGAACTCAGACACTGCATTACTGCCAATCATAGTGCCTGCTCTGTCGCAGAAAAGAAAGGAGAAAAAAAAACCAAGGGAAGAATGCAGGGAGTGTCACTGTGCAGTAGATTTACCTTTCAAAAAAAAGTCAGGGGCAATAATAGGTATCCAAATGACAGCTCTGTGCCACTACACCCCCAACTAAAGTTAACCAGAGGTCCTTATGTCGAGTGCCAGCAGCAGACACAAAGGTCTGAAC
Organism: Micropoecilia bifurca; assembly: GCA_903067075.1. Lineage (NCBI taxonomy): Eukaryota > Metazoa > Chordata > Actinopteri > Cyprinodontiformes > Poeciliidae > Micropoecilia > Micropoecilia bifurca. The sequence continues at coordinate 90,822 of CAEGAF010079030.1, forward strand.
GGTAGGGTGCTAAGGCAGCTAGCACAGCATGGCTAAATGGGGCAGGTGATTTCCCATCTCCTCCACTGCCCTCGAGGCACAGCCAATCACTGCTGGGGAAAAGTGCCGCACCAGCCTGCAAGCAAGGAAGCCAGTGAGTGGAAAAGGCAAGAGAGGGAGCTGGAGTCTATCTGGGGCCATGCATTATTCACATGCATCGCTACGGCACTAAGACCTCCACAAAGGAAAGGCCTCAGGTTCCATCAGTGCCGACTTGTTTCCAATCTATTATTGATGGCAACACTACACCCTATACTTTTCCCTGATTTACTGGATTCTATCATTGTTTCTATAATAAAGGCCATTTCCAGTAAAGTCAGAACAAATGAGGAGAATATTTCCAAGCATGGTGCCAGTGGGTGCTACAGTTTATTGGAATCTCTTAGAAATGGTTTTAATTACACAATTCATACTCTGGATTATTCCATTACTAAAATTAAATTTTTTTCTTTTGTAAAAAAAAAAAAAAATAGGATATGAACAGAGTGCTATATTATATACACGGCAAAACCTGAAACCTTTCTGCAACCATTCGTCATGTCAAAGGTAGTTTTCCATGCCAAGTTAATGTCAGCATGGAGACCTCCAGTTAGACCTAAGTGAAATAGATGAGCTATCCAATTACCACATTATGATCACATGGTGCCGCTATTAAGAAAAAAAAAGAAAAAAAAGATACTGACAAAATTTACCAACCATCTGTGTCCAGTATTAGGTTTCGTCTCATGTTTGTTATTTTAAATCAGACTTATTAGTTACGCGTTTCCACCTTCCCTTTCTTACATTATGTTGCAAAATAATCTTGCACTATTCTTCCAGGGTTAACAGGGCCAAGAACTTTTTAAGGACTTATGTGATGTACAGATAGCCCACTTATCAGAGATTAAATGATGTGCTATCAGTGTGATAATGCCTTGTATAGTGCAGAAAAGCTGAATTCTTCCTTTATATTGAGATTTTTATCAGATAATGTCAAATGGTCCCAGATCTCACCACATTATTACCATGCACACATCAAAGATTTTCCTCAATCTCTGTAGAAACACAATCAATCTGCTCAGTATGCGCAGCTAGGACAGTGGGCCATGTCTCCCTTTGAGAATGTCGACACGTTTGACCGATGTGGAGTCGATCCCCTAGATTGTGGCTAATCATCATTACCTGCTGCTGAAACAATGACTTTCTTTTAGCTCACTCAGCTCACAGAAGGACACAAGGGATCTGGTCGTTTTTCTTGGTGGCTTAACACTTGAGTTGGATTTGAGGAATTAAGGCAGACTTGGACTCAAGAAAATCTGCACTCTGATCCTTCATCCAAGTCATCATCTGAGTTGTAGCCACACAGCATGTCTGGGAGAATTATACAAAATTCACCAAAAGCTCCTGTATTTCTGAGAAATTGTAGTAGAGGCCGTGTAGGCACAGCAAGTAGAGCCTCACCTGAAAACCAAAAAGCAAATAAAATTGTTAAACCTAACTAATAATACCTATTTTACACTTATTTTGTAATAGTTATTGAGTGCTCTTCTGTGAAAGCCTTTTTAATCAATGGGGTTCCACAAGACTTGAAAACCAGTCCATTATTGTGATTACTCTTTTTTACAATTTTTTCTTTTTTTGGCATTAGGGGATTTTTCTTTTTATTAAAAATCAGTCAGCAAATGGCCAGAAAGATCAGCACATCGCTGCCAAGATAATTGTAATAATTTACGTTTTTCCTGTTACAGTGTAAAATTCTTTAAAGTAAATCAAAGATCATTTAAAAGATCGATGGCTGCAGGTTGAACAAGAGGTATAT